>PVKE010002571.1:17429-81384 GCA_004027555.1 Craseonycteris thonglongyai | reverse complement strand
TACAAAATGGGGAAGGTTGCTGAGGAGAAAAAGATGAAACGTAGTGAGTGAAAGTGTTTTTAAACTCCCAGGATTTTGTAGTGATTGGTATTTTTGTGAACTCCATTGGCTGAGCAAGTAGGTGTATGTGTGTCAGTGTGTAAAATATACACATAAATAAACACATGCATTGTGCACACAAAGATGGCTAGCCAAAGAAAAGGCAAGCTAAAACCAGACAAATGCCAATATTTCATGTTGGGAACAGAGAGACAAAAATGGAGCAAGAGGATTGAAGTCTCCATCATGGGTAAGAAGGATTGAAACAAGGGCTGCAGAAAATGGCCAAGTACAGTGAAACGTGTTCCGCATCGCAAGTCACCGCCTGGCCTCTGTCTTCTCTTGGCCACTCTGACTCTGGCTGTCAGAAATTCAGTGACAGAAGCTGGGAAATAATTGATAGACTGGAAACACTCTTCATGCGCCCCACATTTGTTCCTGGGCAGGGTCACCCCCTTGAAACAGCTCCTTCCTGTCTTGCTCTGTATGTTCCCTGGATGATGTGTTAGCTTTAGTCCCGTTCTCTTCCCTACCTGCCGAAAGATATCGCCAATCATTTCCAAAGTCCTCTTACCAGACACCCATAATGGCACCGTGTGTCCTGAAGGTCAGTCTCTGCTGTCCTTCCCTGACAAGCTCACTTTCTATAAAGAACCACAGACACTATGATGGTCACAACTTCAGTACTTGATACAGTTGGGCTCCTTTACCCTCTGCTTGCTTCTCAGGCAAATGTTAGACTAACTCAGGACAAAAATTTGGAAACTAGGAGGCATTTAATCACTTCCTGTTGGTTGGTCTACAGTTACTCAGCTCTGTCGTTGCTGGGTCACTTTTGCAATGCCTAATTCACACACTTAAAGGTGAAGGCAGAACGAGTGTTGGTTTAGAGTCGTAGTCAGTATGAACTGTCTATCATCGCATGAGATGGCATGGAAAAGCAAGCTTGGTCGCTCGGCCAGAGATCTTAGGATGCTGTTGCTTTTGAAACAGAGGCAGAAATGGTCATTAGTTCCTAGTGTGGAGGCTCCTCCTAATCTGCTTGCATTTGAGACTCACCTCTGCCTTCCACTAGCCACATGCACTCAAGCAAGTTATTACCCACTCGGTTTCCTCATCTGTGTAATAGTGATAGTAACAGTACCTACCTAAGAGAGTTGTTAGGAGCACTAAGTGAGAAGCAATTGGCAAAGAACCTAGCACAATGCCTGGAGGTTGAAAAATGTGGGTGGTGGTTCTCTTCAATATTTTTCTTAATAAAACACCACCAACTTGCATAATATTTTTCCAGGCCCTACAAACAGAACTCAAAACTGTGGGGTGCCAAGCAGTTTGTTTAGTTTAATTGAAGCAGCAACGAAATGTTTAAAGGGCTGTGTTTAAGCATTGGTTTAAAAAAAAACCCATATATATATATATTGCCAGGAGCCAGCCTGGCTGAATGAAGTCCCCTAGTTCCAGCGGTGGGAATTGAAACAGACCAAATGGCCAGCCGACAGTCCTTAATAGGAACAGCCCCGAATAGCTTCATTGCTTATCTTATATAGCAAAGGTTTACCATTACAAGGAACAGGCATTAGCATAGCAAAGCACAGTGTAAACAGATTTTTACAGGAGATAACAGCCCCTTCCAGTAAAGGCTTTGATATGTAGATCATAGGCTCCAAAATCTATCAGTGTCTGTCAGCCTGCCTTCAAGCAAAACTGGTAAACAGATTTTTCTATATCTAATCGCCCAACTACCGCCCACCCCACCCCCAAGGAGATGAAAGGGGGGGACTGAGGCTTTGCCATTGAGGCCCCCCCGAAACCTTTCCATTCAGGCTTCGCACCAGCTCCTAACATCTATATCTATATCTATATCTATATCTATATCTATATCTATATATAGGTATAGATATAGATATTTTTTTAAGCTAATCTAACATGGAGACTTTTCCTTGATGGACACAATGCAATAAAACAATGACATTCAATTACCCCTTGATTGAGTCAGGCCAGCCAAGAAGGGAATTATACATTGGAAATCAACAAATTGGATTAGGTCCCTTTTGCAGGCTCAGCAATTGTTTCCTGACTAGTTCTGCACAAGATCATAGGGGACCCTGTTCACTTCTAGCTTCTGTGAGCTGACATGCGCTGTCTGCACAGAGCAGTTTCCCTTGATTAGGTTCTAAGTGAACTTTAGGTTCCAGAGTTATTGCAGCTGCTAAGCGTATGCTGACTGTAAAATCTCTCCTTGCAAAATAAGACATATGTATTTATCCATATATGTAACTGTTGTTTAAAAGAACCTTTCTGTTAAATATACAGAGGGTGCCAGCAAATGTATACACATTTTAAGAAGGGAAAAAACTGTATTAAAATTGTAAGACTCCGTAGGTACTGATCACAAAAGAACAGAAGTCACGTTTGACATCTGCAGTTACAAGAGGTGCGCAAAGTGGTTACCATCAGGATTTATGTAATACATAGATCACATCTCTTGAAATGTGTCTGCATGCTTTTGGCACCCCCAGTATATACAACTTTAGTAATATAAGGGTTGGCTGGAAAATATCCAGCCATGTAATTAAAAAAATAGAGGCACTTATGGCTGGATTCTTTCCAGACATCTTTCGCATGTGCCATCGTATAGCATTCAGAATGTCCATTCTATCAATTACCGCGAGTATGCTGAGACTGTTCTGAACTGACTTGCTCTTTCTTTAATCCCCACTTCCACACAAGAGGCTCTAGCTTAGAGCTTCCCTCCCATTTCCCCTCTTTCTTCTGATTTCACCCCAGTGTGGCTGGTAGTCCAAATGCCAAGCTAGACGATACTGCGAAGCATAGCTGATTTGTTAGTGATTTGTTTTGCCTGCTACAGGTAAGCACAATTAGCATGTACTGGAAAATCAACACAGTTCATTAGCAACATGGAAAATGCTGCTATTCAGCTGACTGCATAGGAAAACAAAAACAACATTGTTGCATTCTCCGCCTCTGTGCTGCCTCAACCACACACAAGGATTGCAGACCCAGTCTGTGCATGTTAGCAATGTTTCAGAATTCCCATTTTTCCAGCTGAAACTTGTCATTCCAGTCTAATCTCGCTAACACTTGTTACCGCAATCTTATATAATCTTTTGTGTTACAGTCATCCTAGTGGATGTTAAGTCACATTTCATGGTTCTTCCCCACCTCAATTTCTGATCTGGAGACTTTCTACTCATTTTTTAAGCTACAATTTAAAAACCACATCCAGAAGGAAATTTGCCTTGACTATTCCACCCCAAGACTAGTGTAGCGCTCCACTCAGAAAATCCATCTTTTCCCTCTAAATTTGAAATTCTACCTGGGCAGGGACCATCCTTTCTCACTGTGGTTTTCCACTCTATCCCCAGCATCTAGCCTTTCTGTCAACTACAGAGCTGTCATATTACAAAATAATGAGAAAAAGGTATGCATCATCTGAAAATTGCCTCTATCAGAATAATTAGCATATTACTTTTTAAATCTGTTTTATTCTTCAGCCTTCACACACACCAAAAAAACATTTTAAGATCTCTGGCAAGGGCAGGAAAGAGATTCTACAATGTAACCATGATGAATGCTTCTATTTTCCTGAAACTACACTTTTCTGGTTGATAAAAAATGAGAGGATGCTCAGTAACCCCAAGCAGAATCAAGTGGACTGTGTAAACTGTGAAGAAATAAATTTAAAACTAGAAATAAGGAACTCAGAGGGGCTGGACTTTATTGACTCTCAACTAGACTAAACCACTAGAGATTCTGATTCAGTGAGTTTGGAACAAGGCCCTGGAATATAAATAAATATATATATATATATTTTAACAAGGCCCCTAACAATCCTGATGCTTATAGTCCATGGGCTTCACACTGAAAAACCATTCATCCATTTTAACAATCTCATTATTTAACAGAAATGTGTTAATGCAGAACTTAATGAATCAAGATTTAGATTCAGACACAAATTTAAATCCCTGACCCAATTTACTAGCCATGTGGCTTTAGGACCAATTACTTAATCTTTCTAAGCCTGTTACTTAATATTGTTATTAGGATTTTATCCTTATAGTATTTCTAAATTATAAGAGAATATGCACAGCAAACCTGTTTTACAGGGGTTGAGTGTTGCTTAGTAAGAAAAACACTGCCCAACCATATGAGTAAGTTGAGAATTTATCAGGTTCATCAATGATTCTACTGTCATTGTTACTTTTGTAGATAATTTTCCAAGCGGTGTTTTATTACTAAGCCTCATTTAATCCCTTTTCACGTGCCTTCCTAAAACTCAAGGGATAATTCAGTAATTTCTGAAGAAGAAGAATTTTGAGTCCGGTTTTGAATTATAGTTCACTACCAAGTTCTCACTTGAACTATCCCAAATGTATCTTCCTTAGATGTCATTTATCGAGCAGGAAGTATTACTCCTCCCAAAATCTTATTTTTCTCTATTAATATATTGAGCCTGGATGCTGTCCTGGCAGAATTTACTGTCTAAAATAGAAGTCCTAGAAGCTTAATCAAATTAGGATCAGTCATGTTATTGCCAAGATGTGTTACCACAATAGTGTGGCGGTGATGAGCGCTGTGAAGGACATTGAGCAGGGCGGTGTGATAGGCATGTCCAGGGGAAAGGAGCCCTTTTAGATTAGGGCACAGGGAACGGCTATCCCAGGAGATGACATTTGAGCTCACACCCACATGCCAAGAACAAGCCAGCCATGGGAAATGTCAGGGCACGGAGGGATTTGGGAAAAGGGAACAGTCAATGAACAGACCCTGAGCCAGGCCCCTAGTGTAAGACCTGGTGGGCCACGGTGAAGAGTTAGGCTCGAGTCCGAGTTACGATGAGAAAGCACTGCAGAGGTTAAGCAGGCGGACGCCTTAGCCTGTCATAATTGCATGTGGCCCTTCCCTTCCCTCCTGCTCTCTCTCCAGTGACACCCGTGTGAAACCCAATGGGACGGTGTTTCACGACAGTATTTACTTCCACATTTCCAGGTATAATCTCTGTCATTTTGGTCATGCACTTGTCACGGAGGCATGCCATAGAACTCGGGAATCACGTTTTTCTCTGCTTTAGATAGAACACATAACCATGTGGCATCTAGTTTTCTCCATAACGTGTCAACGAGTGTCTCCTTAACTCTGTCGCTGTAGGTTGCACCAGGTGACATTTGAGGTGCCTACCTGTGAGGGAAAGGAGCGGGAGAGGCTGGCCCTGGTGGGCGACTCCTCGTCGTCGGCAGAGTTCTTCGTCACCATCGCCGTCTTTGCCTTCCTCTACTCCTTGGCTGCCACCGTCGTGTACATCTTCTTCCAGAACAAGTATCGGGAGAACAACCGAGGACCACTCATCGTAAGTGCTTTGCTTTTTGAAATAAGTGTTTTCTCTCCGTTCTAATTTCTTTTTCCAGTGCTGGAAGGGCTTTGGAGTTACCTGAGCCCTCGGGACAGGTATTGTTAAAGAAAATCGCATTCTTTTTCATCCGAATCTCTTGGGGGTCTAAAACAAAAGCATGATGCCTGTGGTTTTGTTGTGAACTGTGTTGGGAAGCATCACAAGACTTGTTTAAAAAACCTCTGAAATAGTTGGAAATCTTATGAGATCAAGGAAACAGGAGGGAGGCTTGCTGCAGATGGATTTAGAATTCCAGCAGTGTGGAATTAGTCAACCATTTTTCTCACTGGCTATTTTGACAGTATGACTTATCTGAAATGTGTATTCCCTCAATATCTGATACGCTGGGTGTAGCACTGTTTCATTTAAAAATTCTCTATCTCTGAACCAATCTCTCTCTCCCTCTCTCCCCACCCCCACCCGCCCTCCCCTATTTGCTTTTTCTTATACCATGGTTCAATATAGTCCAGCAGGTACAAACAGATAAACAAGCACACATAAGGGGACACGACAATTCTCAGAGGGGTACATGGTCATAATCTGAAGAAAACAAACTAAGTTTCTCAACCTTTACATGTATGTTCTCCTGAAATTTGTCTTACTGAGAATTCCCTGCATTGAACAATGTCGTCTTCTTTCTTAATTACCTACTCCCGTTATATAAAGGAAAAGCATCCTTTTTTTATCTCAAACATCACTACCCAGTACATTGTGAGGGTAACAGCTTTTGAGGCACTAGGGAAAGATCATTTCAAATACTGGTGGTAATGAAAGTGCGTGGTTCTAATACCTGAGTAAGGTACTCTTCCCCATATGTGGTTAAAGCAAATCCACGGTGTAAGAAGGTGGTTCACACCTAAACACTTTTTAAAGCTAGACAAGTGTTTATTCAGAGTTAACAATAATTGCACTTGTTTTAAACCAATCCTGTTTATTCGGCAAGATGGTTACTGATCATTACTTGAGCATCTCTGCTCTTGTTAGCATCTATTCTTTTTGTTGTTGTTTTTTTTTAACAAAACACCCATTTTTTTCTTCATTTTGTATTTTGGGAATTCTCCAAGTCAAATATTCTGAGACAACAAAGTTACCATAATATGCTGACAAGAACTAATTCAGGCAATTTAAAGAAGTTGGGTATCCTAAGCTAGTATATCTCTAAAAATCAGTGCTCACCTCACTCTGTAACCAGTCCTCTTGAACATGACATGATACACCAGGCATACATAAGACCTGTGTGTAGGAAAGTGATAGAGGTGGTAATGGTGTTGATATAACAACAGTATCAGCTGGTATTGAGTTTCTACTCTGTGTAGAGCTGATTTGATACAAAAAATTGTTATTCACATTGACGGATGGGGAAAGGGAGGCACAGCGACGTCACCCAGTTCTCTCGGGTCGTGTCCACCACTAACAGTCAGAGGGTAAAGAGTTTGAACACAGGTTTCTCCAAAAACCAGGGCCCAGATTCAGAACCACTGTGCAAGAGCATCCCAAATCCCAATAGGCAATGTGTTGTGATGTTGGAGGGGTGGAAGTAGATAAGACAGATTGGTCTTTCTAGGTATTATATGTATAAACAGCTCCTGTAGCATCTAACTCTGGATATGGAAAAACCAAGCCCTCTAACCCCTAAACTTTCCTTCGCATTTGACATCACAGAGGGCCTTTTATTTGCCTTCAGAATCCACTTTGAATTATGGATGATACTAGAATCTGTGATACTAGAATAACTGGAAGGTTCTGTTTGTGCCACCATTTATCTCTGTTGCACAGGGAAGGTGTCAGTGACATAGCAAACAAGCTGTAAAAATTCCCGGGATCAATGTGTCTCATAAATCAGAAATTGGGAGGTCTGGTTACTATACATTTGCAAGCAGTTGTGAGCCATTTCAGACAGACTGGGGCCAAGCATAACAATGACTGTTTTTTTTTTATACCTTTTTCTACTGACTATGCTTGATAAGATTGCATATCGTTAAGTAAAAATGAAAATCTGAATGTCTTTAGAAGTAACATAATGTTAATGATGCTGAATGACATAATAGGGGGGAAATGAAGCTGAACAAATCAGCCAGCTACTGTACAGCAGAGAGTATGTGCCTCCTTGTGCAGACACACACAGTCAGTTCTCAGAAAGCAGAAGGACCACCTGAACGGTGCATGATTGTGGAATTGACATGTCACCTCTGGTTATGTCATGCTGTCAGGTTCCTTAGAGTGCGGTATGGAAGCCGACCCCCTGCCTAGATGTGTGGGACAGGATTTTCTAAGCCAGTTTCAGATCTCATGTCAAATAGTGACACTGCAAGGTTTTCATTTTTTTCATAGTGAAGTAAAGTAGATTGAAGAAAAATCTTTCAGAGCTGAAAATGCTCAAAGAATGAGTATATAATAAACACCATCCCATATTTTGGCAGAATCCTTGTCGAGACGGATGGTTTAAAGTAACGATTCTAGCAGGTAAGCAGAATCAATATCCACCTTCAGATTTTGTGGAGAAGGAAGGAGCTGTGTGCTGCAGACTCATAAAGGAGACCAGGCCGATGGAGGGCGGTTTATGGGACAAGAAGTGTTTATGAATTGCAGGCACGTGGTGGCATCATGACTCACCTTTGCTCCGTGCCCCGTGCATTCCAAATTGCTCCTATTTCCCACCCCACCTCGAAACAATCCTGGGAGAGGAGAGCAATTAGAGTCAGCCCCAGTGTACAGAGCCAGTGTACCTCCTCTGTAGGGAGCAGCAGGTATGGAGAAAGGAGGTCTTGGGCAACTCAAAACCTTGTTTGTGGTGAGAGAAGTGAACGGCAGAACAAGAACTTCCAACTGGTAGGCGAATGATCTTCAGGGGAGCGGCTGAATTCTGGAGTCCTAGAGTTTAATCTCTCTGTGTGACCTGTAATTTAACAGTGGGAAGCCTGACGCTTCCGCTGTAGAATGAAGCTAATTATAATGCACACTTCACGGGGCTGCTGAAAGGAAAGGCAGGGTTAATGCCTGCGAAGGGCTTTGCACAGGTGCACAGTACGTGGCAAATGCATGCAACCTACTTGTAACACCATCATCATCATTAATTTTTATGCTCCTCCTTACTGGGTAGCATCTTAGCCCTGGTACCTTTCCCAATAAAGGGCAATTGCAGGCACTTTCTTTTCATCGACTGTGGCCTTCATAGTTCTACTTCCCTCCAGTACCTCATCCCAGGCCTCTGCTCCCCGAGGTCCCCAAGAAGAGAGCTTGTCTCGAACCTACTTTCATGATCACAGTTGTTAGGTTGAGCGTCCAATTAACCCTTCTGTTCTTGGAACCCCACTCCACTAGATGACTGAAAAGTGGATTTTTAACTCCCCAGACCAAAATCAAGCTTCTCGTTTTCAAGTATAGCTTAAGACCATCGCTAAGGGAGGAAACCAGGAGGCAGGCACAGAAATCGTTGCTTAAAGAGTCAAGTGCTAGTTCCTACCCATCAACGCCATCTTTACTGGGCTGGAATCAGGGAGGGGAGTCAGGCTTTGCCGTCTCATCTCGGAGCTTCTTGTAAATTGCTGGAAAGTCTCTCTCCTCTCTCCTTCCCTCCTCCCTTCCCCTCTTCTGCTCTTGTCTCCTCTTTCCTCCCCTTTCTCCTCTCTCCCATCTTATGCCAGTTTCACTTCACATCTGAATGCATTTCGTTTTAGTGGGGAGGAAGCATCTTCCATAAGCCAAGCAAGGTGTAGCTAGATATGGGTGAATTAAGAGCATCCAATCTGGCGAGGAGAGTTACTTAATGATTATGACTCCCCTGCAGATGACCTGCTAGGAGTGCGTATTAATAGATGGGTTTTGGTAACCCGAAGGAGGAAGCATGCCCTGCTAGAAGCCAGAGCGCTCCCTGCCCGGGCCCCAGTGGGAGCGCTCATGCCAGGGACGGTGCTCAGACTCCAGGGCCCCTGAGGGCTGGTGAGAGGCTGAGCGCAGAAGGCTGTGCTTGAAGTTCTGCCCCACAGACTGTGCAGCTGATGCTAAAAAATCACTGGAAGCCCCCAAAGTGTGAGGGCTGTCTGGAAAAAAATCCAGCCACAAACGCCTCTATTTTTCACATCACGTGGCTGCATCCTCTCGGACAGCCCTCGTATGTCTCGTTAGTCCTAGGCACGCCTGTCAGAATCTGACTCTGGCTTGTGGGGTGTGGAGTGTTGCGTGTTTCCATCTCCTCACTCTTTGAAACGAGAATGGGCATTACAAAAGGGTATGGCATGAACCTTAAATGAACTCTTCATCTAAACTACTGTACCTTCTGCACCAGCAAATACATTGTCCCATAATTGGCACCACAAATGGAGGCAAATAAATTTAATCCGCTTAAAGTGCTCCCAGCACACACCATCGACACGTTTGATCAGATTTTACATCCTCGGCCCTTTTCCAGCTTCTTTATGATGAGCAGGTTTTTAATTACAATGTAAATGAGGGTCAATTCCCACCGTATTTGGTACCATGCTTCTTCAATTAGCTAGTTAAATAGGCAGATGAGCTGGAGTCCACTCACCTTAATGAAGGCAGTGACCTGATTGTGGAATCTGGGCGACTCTTATCGGCTTTGTAGGGCCAGTGGCTGCCTGGGACCGGCAGAGAATTTCTGTCTGAACCCCCTCTGTTTGGGTCAGATTTCCTCTCATTCCAGGGAACTCATCATTCAGTCAGAAACTTGGCAAAACCCCAAATGTGTCTTTCCTGCATGGTTCCTTTTTCATTTAAAATACCAGGAAATGGGAAATGTGCCTATTCCATGGCCCCACACACCCGGAAGAAGCCACGCTCCCTCTCCCAAACAGACCAGTGGTTTTCAACTGGTGGGGGCGACATTTGGCAATGTCTGGGGACATGTTTGATTGTCTCTACTGGGCAAATATTGCTGGCATCTAGTTGGGTTGAGGCCAGGGACGTGGTTAAGCCTTCCACAACGCACAGACAGCAGCCGTCACAACGAATTGTCCAGCCCCACACCTCACCAGTGCTGGGGGAGAGACCCTGACTCCTGGCAACAACTGGCAGTGACTGTGAACCTACTGTGTGCCAGGCACTGCTTAAGCACTTTTTACAGGGCTTCTCTTTCAATCCTTAAGCTAACCATTCAGTCTGGTGTTTTAATTCCCATTCTTGAATGCAGAACGTGAGGCTGAAGAGAAGTGTAAAACACTAGCTTCAGATACTTGCCCCAGAGGCGATTTCGGTCTGTCTGACCTCAGCTCGGAAGTGGCTTGATCTTGCCCTGAATTCTTCCACTTGTGGGGAACCCTGTATCCTCCCCTCTGTTCATTTCTCCTGGCTTATGGGCCTTGCAGCTGACTCCTGGCTTCCCTCATGCCCTCTGGCTTCTTTGTTCTCTCCCTTAGCTATCCCCAACTCTCTCTCTCTCTCTCTCTCTCTCTCTCTCTCTCTCTCTCTCTCTACCTCTCGATTCTGTAGCCTTTTCCCCAGAGCTCTCCCTTCTGATCTAGCCAACATACTAGACAGGAAAATGGTTCCAATCCCAATTTTTAAACCAATTTTAGATGTTACCCTCTGAAAGAACGCTTGTGTTTTTCTAGACAACTTCAAGAGCATTTATACTGCTTCTCGCTATCTCTAATTATGAAAATTGAGCCAATTTGTATGTTTCCAAGCAACTCAGGGACCAAATTTAAATTCAGGGCTACAAGTCATTTCAGTGAGACTTCCCGAATGGTATCAAGTTGGGAGATCAAAGACAGTCTGTGAGGGGAAGCCGGGATGGCTCAGTGGGTTAGGCGCTCACTTTGCAGCGCTGGAGACCAGGGATCGAATCCCGGCCCCGGCCTGTGCGGACCCATATGCTGAACTGGGAGCTCCCCCAGTTCAGTTCTCTCTCTCTCTCTCTCTCTCTCTCTCTCTCTCTCTGTCAAAAATAAAAATAAATAAATAAAAATATATTTTTTAAAAAAGACAGTCTGTGGAGCGCATGAGACTTGACAGAGAATAGAAACTAGCTGAACGAGAATGAGGGCTTTCTGATTTGGGGAATGTCTTAAACAAGGATGGGGTGGGGGTAACATAATAGCAGACACTCTTTTGGCCTGCCAGCTTCCTTCTTTGGGGTAACCGGCCTTCTCCCACTCACACAGTCTGGCTGCATAGCCTGTCCATGGTGCCTTTCCCAGGAACATACGATGAGCCAGTGACTCAAGCTATCGAAGTCCACTCTGGATTTATCTATGGAGTGAGGTTCTTCTTTCTCTGCAATTGCTAGACTAGGAAGAGTAAGGTAGAGTAACTCTGGCAGTACTTTTATAGTCATATAATTATTTCACTCTAGTTGTTTCCATTTTTAATGGCTGCATAATATTCCATTATGGCACGAACTATTTCATCAGTCTCTTATTGTTGGATTTTGACTTTTGCATGGCTTTGAACTTTTTTCTCTTTCATAAACAATGCTGTGATCAGCCTGGCATGTCAATCTTGATACCTATTTTAAATCATTTTTTTAGAATAAAACCCCAGAAATTAATTGTCATCCTGATTTTTAAAATGGAAGTTTCTATGTTTAGATCCATACAAAATATATCCCTAACAGTTTACCTGTGATCTGAGTGAAGATTTTAGATTCTAACTTTTGTCTGTACTCTAGACCAGGGGTCTCCAACCCCCAGGCTGCACCGCGGCAGGTGAGCAGTGGGCAAGGGAGTAAAGCTTTATCTGTATTTACCCGAACTCCTCCTCCTGTCAGATCAGACACAGCATTATAGTCTCATAGGAGCACGAACCCTGTAGTGACCTGTCAGTGTGAGGGATCTAGGTTGTGGCTCCTTATGAGAATCTGATGCCTGATGGTCTGAGGTGGAGCTGAGGTGGTGATGCCAGCACTGGGTAGCAGCTACAAATACAGATGAACAGGAGCAGACAGGTTTGACTGCACAGAGATCATCATAAATCAACAGCTTGCAGGCTCATATGAAAACCATATCCATGATAATAATTACAATGTAATAATAATAGGAATAAAGTGCACAATAAATGTAATGCACTTGAATCATCCTCAAACCACCCTTCCCCTCCCTGGTCTATGGAAAAATTGTCTTCCACGAAACTGGTCCCTGGTAACTAAGATGACAGACCGCTGCTCTAGACCCTGCAATCTTGTACTAATGGAGAAGAGCTGTCCCAGAAAAAAATATATACAGAAAATTTTCTCCCCAGAAAGGAAAAAAAGTTGTTTTAACTTGTTCTAAGGAGCTGCCACTGAAACATTTGCTTTGAAACTTGAGATACTAAGGGGACATCAAGAATTCAGTCAAGCCGTGTTTAAGTATGCAGAAACTCGGGCTTTAATTACCCACGAGAAATCCCCAAGATGGGCATCGCTCTGTACAGCAGCCAAAGCTTAGCCCTAGTTCCCAGCTCTGCACACCCTGAGGTTTGACAGGATCCTTTCTCACTGAGGCTCAGAATGTCAAGTTCAAGTTCTTGCACTGCTCCTCTGGCCACAGACAGAGGGAGAAAACAAACATACAGAAATTCCGCGTGGTGATTTTGTTTTTAGCATAATGGAATGAATGCTTTGTACGTGTCACCCTGGGCGTCCCCAGTGCCTGCAGTCCTCTGTGGCAAGGCAGTGATGGTCAGGGAGCAGCGAGGCCATTAGGAGTCTTTGTCCAACCTTACCTGCTGCCATCGGCCTCCGGAGAGTTTCTGCATAAATCTGGGGGCTTTTTTCAAACCCCAATTAAGCTATATCCCACAGCCTTCCTTAGCCTTTTTTTTTGACTTGTTCTGTAAATTGTTGATTCAGGATTAAAAAAACCATGACCGAACTACATGGAATTAATGACCCCTATTAGATGATCCAACCATTTGGGCCCCCATTCTGAGCTTTATTAAATCCTCATGCTTTAAGGATTGGCAAAGTTAGAGGGAACAGGTGGCGTGAGGGGCTATGGAGAGATTCATATGATGTCATATTTACAGAGTTTCGATGGAGTAGTCTCCTACCTCCTGCCTCCCGTTTTTCCAGCCATCACTGTGGACACAGCTGTATTTGTGCCATTGGCCGTCTCCAGCTCACTGAAAGAAAGACTCACTGAGTAGGCTATGACCCTTCCTCTACTCTCCTGTGCCATTTCCAACCATTCCCTACATCCCAGTGTTAGCCAAACTGGGCCACTTACCATTCCCTAAACCTGCTGCATACGTCCTATTTCTGCACAGTTACTGAGCTCCTGACACCTGGCAGGCCCCTCCCCTCCCCCATCTCAGCCTATCAAAATGTGATTCATCCTCAAAGACTCATCTCACATGCTATCTGCTCCATGAATTATGTCTTCTTCACTGCCCACATCCTTCTGAAGATACTGGAATTCTCTCCCCTCCAAACTCCATAGCTCTGTGTGGAAACCTTTGTGTGACAACCATTACTGCCTTGTACTTCTGTTAGAGGTTGATTTTGTCTGAGGCCAACACTGAATGTTAAATATCTTGAGGGCAAGGACTATTTCTAACACAGCCATATTTCCCTACAGTGTTAAATGTGAAAGTAATGACTTTTCAAGCAGGTCATGAAGCATGGGATCTGTATAAGGCTTCATCAGGACATTTTAGGTTGAGTTCCTACTCTGTCTGGAATTGTGGTTAGCACTGGTTGTACACAGCAAATGTTTATTCCACAAGAAACATAAGAACAACTACCCCAAGTATAGACCATGCTCTATCTAGATCAGGGTCTACAGATTTTGCAGGTATCCATTGGACCTGCTGTGCTTTAAGCCACAGGGCATCAAAAATCCCAATAAGCATCACTGTTGTCAAGACAATGCCTCCTCTCAGAAGACACTGAGCTTGCTATTTTAAAATGTTGGACCCTAATTCTTCTCAAATACATGCATTCTACAATGTAGCGCCCAACCAGAGGATCGCTTTTAGGCACTTTGCTCTGATTAATCATTTTGTAAGAGGGAAATGGAATCAAAATATCCACACAGCATCCTTATAGTCTTTGCTCCTCGTTGACAATGTGAAATTGGCCTTAATTCATACCTTTCATTTAAAAGAAGTATTTATAATTATGCTTCATCAAGGCAAATTCAAATTTATAAACTCCTAAAGCATTTCAGCCACGGGTTACTGATGCATATCTGTTTGCTGGTTTGTGGGGAGGTTATTTGGTAAATGTGTAATCAGCAAACTAAAGAATTAGTCTTGACTAAGAACCATCCTCTTAAAGACTCAAGTATAAATTTACCCCAGAGAAGTAGAGAACTGGTAATATTCTGTTTTCAAAATTCAGACCATTTCCAAATGCCTGGGGAAGAAGAGAAACCTTTTCTATTGTACCGAATAAAATAAAGCTAATCACGAAGACTTTATACTCTTGCTGATATAATTTAGTCTATCTGTGAACGCATTCTTGAAGTGAGTGGAAAATAAGTCAACTTATTTCTCTAAAGCAAAATTTTCTGGGAAGGAAATATTTTCCTAGCTGGACAAGGTGACCCCTCCCGCCCCCGCTCATATTTATGATCCTAGGACAGGGCGACATCTTTAGTTTTGTGCATGTGTCAGTTTCCTTTGCTGGAAACAGAGCTTCCTGAAAGTAGGACTTGTTTTGTTATTTCTGAAGAACCAGCCCTAACTAGGAGAGGGCAGGAATTCAGTAGTTGCTTATGAAAGGCGTGAACTCCAAGCTCCAGCTTGTGTGTACATGGCTCGTTAACTAGAATTCAGACGCTAAGTTTAAGCTAATGGTATTTTTACATATAGCTGAGAGTTCATCATGCTACACATCCTGGGAACTTAATACAAATGGCACATCTGGTTGCAATTCAACTCAACGTTTTCCCCATTGATTCTTTCTACCTTCTACCTGTGGAACCAAATTGCTCTCACAGGCCTTCATTTTCATCAGAATTCCACTTTTTTTGGTATGCCCTCTTAACGACCTCTTTTGCCGTGAGATTGTTCAAACTGTCCTCTCCTGTCTGAAGCATTGTTCTTGCAAGGCTGACATTAGTAGGCATTATGGAAGCATATGCACCTGGGCCTGCCTCTCCACCCTCTTTTGCCCTGTCATTTAATAGTTTCTCTCTCCAAAACAGAAATACTTTCCTTCCCTCGAAGCTCTTGAATTAGGGGGGAAAGTCAGAAATTAAATGCTGTTATCACTGTTGTTTGGAAATATAGAATCCTTACTGGTTAGTGAGCATGGGAAATAAGAACTCATTTTGTGGGGTTTTTTTCTAGCTAAAACTGAACAACAGCTAAGAAGTGAAGGAATAGATTTAAATTAGAAAGGCCATATTAAATCAGCCCAAATCAAAGCTGATTTTACTCCAGGAACTGTATGCATAAAAAGGTATAATTATGAAAACTTGATATTCTGCTGCCTTTATGCATATTCACTTTATGAACTTAGACCTTCATAAGCCTCCCAGGATGACTTCCCCATTTTTTAATAAGTATTGAGAATGAGTCACTTCCTGAAGGAATTAAATGAGGAAGAAAAAAAAAATTTTTTTAGACTTAGCAACATTAACACAAAGAAATAGCTATTCTGCTGGGTTTGGTGTGTGCTTGAAGAGTGCATAGAATGAACCTCTGGGAGTCAGCACAGGCATTATGGTTTGGCAATTAGAGGGACAACTGACCCATCAGAGAAGAATAATCTTATTAATTGCAGCTTCTAAATAACATCAGTGGGTCCCTGCACAGTTGCTGGGAATACTTATCTTGCTCAGGAAAAGGAGGGGATTCGGAGAATTCTAAGAAGGTTTCGTAACCCAAAGCCCGGGGCTGCCAGCTGGATCATGTCCCAGTTGATGAGTCGCCATCATGGTCAACACAAAACCAGCCAGGTGCGGGATGAGCTGGGAATTCACTCGGACGAAGGGCTGGCACCCATTCATTCCCCATGGCTGCCAGCCTCAGAACTGTGTTCTGTGAGGTCGACTCGCAGGTTAGGGAGCCTACTGCAAAGGCGGTGAAGACTGTGGTGAGGCTGATTTCTGTGCGCCATTTTCCTCACCCCAAAGAGAAAAATGAAGGCTGTGAACGCCACAGTTCCGTGGAGCTTTGAGAATGTAAAACTACATAATATGGATGCATATGTAAAAAAAACAAAACATAGTGAGTGCTGTGAACAGTCTTGGAATCCTGACTTCCTTCACAGTCCCTCATCAGTAGAAGTCCCGAGAAGTTGTCACTTGCCCAAAGTTGCACAGCTTGTTCTGGAAAGCTGCATGGTCACCCAGCATGTCCCAGTCCATGAAGAAAGGCTAGGGAGATTGGGTTCATCTTGCCACCCCGCTGTCCCGTTATTCCGTGTCAGTCTGGTCCAGGGCAGAGCCTGCGGGGAAGGAACGTGTGGGCTGTGCCAGGAATGCTCCTGTCCTCATTGGTCTCAGAACAATAGCTGGCTTGGGGACAGGATGCTGCCACCAAAACCAAGATAGATTTAACTGTATTTTGCAAAGAACATTGACTTCCCAGGTGCACTAGGGTTCCAGCTCCCAGGTGGGGGCATCAGTTGGGGAAGCTATTAGTTGAATGCAAGGGCTATTTTTCTTTTCCCTCTTAGAATCTGGGCTCTTTTCTTTCCCTGCTGTGGATGATGAAATGTGAAATATTTATGTGGCTTTAGAATAACTATTCCGCATTTAATAATGTACCTGATATTTGCCCAAGTGCTTGACAATCAGTCAATCTGCACTGGGACGTTTCGGGGCCAGTTCCTTTGTAGCTACCTAGGGTGTTTCTGGGGACTTTGTTGGGGCCAATGATTCTGAATGAAATTCATTGGCCAAATTCTGCCTACAGCCTCATATTTAACTGTCACCCTAGTTTCCAGATTTCATTCCAAGAATCCTAAATGGTAGTACGATACGGTGCATTCCATTCACTCACTGAGCACTTACTAAGGATCCACGAGTGTGTGAGGATGAAGATTAACAAGACCGCGCCCAGATTTGGGTTAAGTGTTCCTCCCATGATGCTTTGGGTCTGGCCTTAACTAGAACTAGTGGTTCTCAAGGGCAGGGACCAGGGGGACAGGGTTGGGGTTGGGTGTGAAATCTGACAGTGTCTGAAGACGATTTGGCTGTCACTACAAGAAGGGGTACTCCTGGCATCGAGAAGGTAGAGGCCTGGAATGTTACTAGACATTCTGGGGTGCTCATGACACCCTAGCACAACAAAGAATTATCCAGTGCACAGTGTCAGCAGTGCTGAGGTGGGGGAACCCTGCTGTGAGCTGCATTTCTCTGGTGCCTCATTGTTGGGTTACATCGCAGCCTGCCCCACCGTAGTGTATGATCTCCAGTGCCGAGAGCATTCATTCAGTTCCACTGTCTCCGGGCTCCCAGCCAGCACCTCTAATGCAGAACTCAGTCCATGGTGTTGAGTGAATTAATGAAGATGGCAGCCTAGCCCTCAGGAAACCCTTGCTTTGAGGGGTAGAGATGAGTGACTGGCAATTCAGGGATAAAAAATGTGTCTGGTCTTTCAAATACCATAACATAAGAGGCTGCTTTGTGTGGCCTTATCATTTATCACCTGAATATATATATATATATATATATATATATATATATATATATATATATATATATATAGTCTGTCTGGAAAGTCTCCAGCCATGTACTATGAACATTAGAGCCATTATGGTGGGGTGTTTTCCCGACAGCCCTCGAATTTTTGAAAATGTAAGTGAGCACTTTCAAATAATGAAGGCAAGGCAGCCGGTGAAAGCTTGCCTCGGGCCTATCCTGCACCAGTCAGGGCACATGTGTACGTATGAGGGCTGTCTGGAAATAACGCAGCCGCTCTGCATGTAACGAGAACAGTCGCATGGCTGGATACTTCTGCACAGCCCTCGTAAACCCTGGCTGTAGCCCACCCATTACTAAATGCCCTCCATGGAGCAGGTGCCCATGCTTCATAGACCCCAACCCCACACCCACAAGCGAGGTATTAGATGCAGAGAAGACTTCATGGGAAGCTGGAGATGCTCATGTGGCTTCTCACAGCGTAAGAAGTTCATACAAATCAATAAAGGTCTTGTCAGAGGTCTGGTCTTCTTTCCAGGCGTCTCCTACCCACCTCTACTAAGAGCTGTGAGGCCAGCAAGCTTTTCTCTTCTGCTTCTTGACCAGCCCCACAGCATCCCTTCATCCACCCAGATTTTCCTCCTTTTGTGATCTCCCTGCTCCCCGTTCTTATCACAAAGATAGAGCACTTGCCTGACTGGCATCTCCACGCCCATTATGAGCTCTGCTCAGTCACCCAGGGGTTCTGCCTGCATAGGAACCAGTTAGAGACTCTAAATAAAAATACTGTTTCCCAGATACAGTCTTCGCAGCTCCCAGCTGCATTGCTGATACTTCTGACAGAAGAGCAAGCTTAGCTCTACCTGGGATGGTAGGGGAATGCTTTATGGAGGCAATCATATGCAAACAGACTGTCAGCTTCCTCAAAGGAAATGCACTCATCATCAAGCCCACAGAAACATGACAACTACATTAAGAAGATCCCCCTCGACACAAGATCGATGCCATCCATCACCCCGGTGGAGATTTAGAGATCTTACAACTCGGTATGTGAGTTTGGTATCAAGTGGACCTTTCAGAAGAAAATGCTGCTGGTATTTGCTATACTCTCTTTCAATTGGCTTTCTGAGAGGATGTGAAACAAACAACAGATGGTAATTTGTCTGAAGAGAAGGGAACTGGTGCTAATTTTAGAAAATTCTTGGCCATTTCCCTCAACCGAAGTGAGGAAGGGAATTCTCAGTCGGACTGACATTCCAAGTTTCAAGAAGTAGCAATCTGATTTTCTTAAAACTGTGCCATCGCTCTGCTTAAGAGCATGTCCGGCCAGACCACAGTATTCCAGAGGTAGAAAACAGGTTATCTAAATCTTCTTCCCATCGTGGATAAACATATTGATCAGGACAAATACAGGTCTCAGAAACCTGTGACCCACTGACAGTCCATTTCCACATTCACTGTACCCCTAAATAGCAGCATTGTTAGCTAGTCAAACAGGTTGAATCCATTTTTAATCTTTGGTCTCAACTGTCAGGTGGCAAATGTCACTGAAAAGGCTCATTGGTGAGAACTAAATGGAAGGGGTAGTTATGCAAAGACTGGGTAAAGCTGGGCTTGTTGGCACTTCATAAGCCAGCTGGCTGTGCAAACACAATCCTCACACTTAGTTGTAAGGTAAACTGTGAATCAGGGAGCAGCAGGTGGCTGGGTAAACAGTAGTTCTGTTTGTGAGCTTACATTTAGGTCTTAGAGACTGAAGTCTTCCTAATTGAATTCAACAGTTATTGAGAAATCATATGAAAATGCTGTGTGACGCTCTGAGGCCTAGAGAAAGTAGAAGTATAGAGAGCTTTTAATTAGAGCTCTTCGATTCAGAATAAGGGAAAAGCAAATAGGTGTATAAAAAGGAAAATCAAAAACAAAAAAACAAGGAATTGATTCCAACCAGAGAAATTGGGATTTCGTTTTTCAGGAACAAAAGGTCAAATGCTAGAACAAAGGTTGGGTACTATGGGAAAATAACAGTGGAAAGCTTCTTCCAAGAGGAAAGCAGTGGAGTACGGGGCCAGATTTGGAAGGCAGCAAGCAGAGGGAACGTGTATGAGTGAATGAGTGAGTGTATGTGTGCGTGTCTGAGTTAGGGCGTGAATGTGTGTGAAGGTGAGTGTAACTTAAAGATGAGAGGACCTAGGAGATGACATTACTAAGCATGGAATAAACCAAAATGTGGAGCATAGATGTATATATTCTACAAAAGACCTCTGACATTTCCCTCTCTTCAAAAACAATTTCTAAGACAGGATGAATATTAAGTCACTTATTTAATTGGAGATTTTCAATTGCAGAGGAGTATTAGCAACCCTGTGTTTTAAAAAGTTAAAGTTAACTAATAATATGCTGGTAATAGCAGTAAGGGGCTGTGGAGACCATTGCAACCATCTAAAGAAGAGGTAATAAGACTCAAATTATAACACCAGCTCTTTCATGAGCACTTACTGTGTGCCAGCCATGAAGCCATGTGCTTCTCATACTCTTTCTCCTTTGGAGCTCACAAAATCCTTTGAGCTAAGTATTTCTATTCCCATTTCAAGTGAGTCCCAAGGTCAGTGGCATAGCTAGTGAATAACTCCGCAACGAGTGAAACCAGATGTGTCTGACCCAGGGCCTGGCTGATAACTGCCGCCTTACACTGTCCCATAGGAAAGAAGGGGAGTAGAGAGGAGGCATTTAAGAAGGACCCCCCAATGTAGCATGAGATTTTGTTTCAGCCAAACTGATACCTGCAGGTGAGAGGGTAGGTCTAGAGCAGGGGTCTCCAAACTTTTCAGCCCTTGGGCTGCATTAACTATCAAACAGCAGTTTGGGGGCTGACTACACACTCGAGGTCCAAATAAAAAAGAATCAAAACATAGACGTTGTTTTTAATTATTTATTTAATATTATTTTATTCAGATAAAAAGGTCTCCACGGGCCGACGAGAGGGCCTCGCAGGCCGCATCCGGCCCGTGGGCCGTAGTTTGGAGACCCCGGGTCTAGAGGGAGGGGCATGATTTCTTTTTCAAAGAAGTTATAGAGGAGTGTAGGACATCCATGTGGGGATAGCAGCAAAGACATGAAGTGTGGGTCTGGCATTAAATGAGGTCATGAGAGTGGATGAGAATGTGGAGAGAGAGGAAGAGTGAAAATGGAAGTTATGACTTTATAAACTCCCATATTTTAGGGATATACAGGAAAGGGACTCTCAAAGAGAACTCTGAAGAACTTCAGGTGGGAGTCCTGACCATCAGATCCTCCTTCTGAAAGATTTTGAATTGAGTAAGTGAGAGGTTTCCCTTTACCATCCCTAGCCAAAGGGAAGGGTAGAAATACAGTGGTACTTCTGTTCACGTGCACAGTGCTAGTGGGGTACAGAGAGCCTGGAACTGCATCTTGATGAAATAACCACCCAAGCACTTCCTCAGTTCACTGGGGCAGGTGCCCTGAGCCAGCATGCTGAGCTGGTAGAGTGTCTGGCACTTAGGTGTCTTGCAATGATAGATTCTCAGAGTCATGCCCCCAGTAAAGGGAGCTACCATCTTCCCAGTCAAACAGCTGGGTGTTTTCTATGCCATCTCTCCAACTCTGAGCTCCACTCAATTCATGTCCTTAGTCTGTCCTCCTGAATTCCGCTGCCACCTCCTTATTCCTGAGTGCTGTCAGCTCTTATTGAAAGTGTGACTACAATGTCTTCTTTGTCCTGCCCCCAAACCCAATGTCCCTGGAGCAGTATCTTTGTTATCACATCTTATAAAGCAGGGCTATCCAACCTTTTGGCTTCCCTGGGCCACATTGGAAGAAGTAGAATTTTCTTGGACCACATATAAAATACACTAACACTAAAGATGTCTGATGAACTAAAAAATCACAAAAACATCTCAATGTTTTAAGAAAGTTTGTGAAGTTGTGTTGGGCTACATGCAGCCCATGGGCCACAGGTTAGACAAGCTTGCGCTACAGGGTCTGTGACCCTCAAAAGGTAAGGAACCACCCTTCCAGCCATTTCAAGTAAATAGGTTTAGCCTTTATTGTCCCAGATTGACACCCCATCAGGCTCCCTGCTGTCTCAGAGCTCTGGTGCCCACTCTTTTTTTCCTTCTTTCTTTTTTATTGTTAAATTTATTGGGGTGACATTGATTGGTAACAATTTGATATTGGGGTGACATTGATTGATAACAATTAGATAGTTTCTGGATGTACAAATCTATGTTATATCACCTATGTATCGCATTATGTGCTCACCACCCAGAATCAGCTCTCCTTCCAGCACCATATATCTGGTGCCCCCTCCCACTCCCACTCTCCCCCCCAACTCTTCCTCCCCCGTCCTCCCCTTCCCTCAGATAACCACCAAACTATTGAGTGTGTCCATAGGTCTCTGTGCCTTTGTTACTTTCAGTTCTATATTCCACCTATAAGTGAGGTCATGTGTTTCCTGATTCTTTCAGTCTGACTTATTTTGCTTAATAAGATGGTTTCAAGGTCCATCCATGTTGTCACAATGAGTGTCTTTCCTCTTTTCTTATCGCTGAGTGGTATTCCATTGTGTAAATGTACCACAACTGCTTTATCTGCTCCTTCTTCTGCCTGGAAGGCTCTGCCCAGACATCCGAGTGCTGGTTTCCTTATTCCTTCAGGTCTTTACTCAACACCGACCTTCTTCAGAGGGTTTCTCTGGCCACCCAGCCTTGAGTTTCAGCACCCACTTCCCCTTCAGCACCCACTTCCCCTTCCCCTCTCCTTTTCCTTGCATTATTTTATTTATTTATTTTTGTCTGTAATACTTACAACTCCCAAACCCCTACACACTTCTTGCTTTGTTCATTGTTATCTTCTCCACAAGCAAGTACACTCTGCAGGGCAGGCACTGTGTCTGCTCTTGTCCACTAATATATTCCCAGTGTCTAGAAGCACACTTGACCCATAGTGGAAAGTGATATGGGATCAATAACATTCACTGATGTTTTGTTTCTTCTGTTGTCTTTTATTGTCCTGGCTTATCTAGCTAATTTTTCTAGTTCTGATTTGAAGTATATAAGTGATATCAATTTTTTTTTTGAGGTTGGTTCCTTATATCTAGTTACAAAAACAAACAGAAAACTTGTTATCTGTCATTTTAAGGAGGAACACTCTAGTATTTCTAGTTTTGAATGGCAGGCGTGGAAGAGGTAGATTAGGGTAAAGGACTGTTCCACTTTAAAAATATCAAAAATGAATTATGAACATTCATTGAAAAAGTCTTCCCATTCAGGCTTATATTAATAAATAGCTACCTTATGACCCAGTTGAGCTAGGCATTCGCTAATGGCTAAGGTGCAATTAGTCCTCACATCCATTGTGTATTTAGAAACAAAGAACTTGGTGAATGTTAGAAAAAGAAAGCTCTCCATTTCATTACTTTTTCTTTTATAAGCAAAGTTTATCAAGGTGTCTTTAGAACTCACAATTTTGAAAAATTTGCTGTATCTTACAGGAAATGTATTGATAAATGCAGGTGATTTAGCAAACACAACAGTATCTGTTGGAAAGAATGCATTTCTTTTGCTAAAATGCATGGAATTAAGTGCCCTGGAGCAACTAAATGTGTGACTCCAAAAAATACTTTAATGACCATTCTTTGCTCAGAGCAATACAAATCCCAGGCAGGCATGTCCTGTGGGGAGTTCAGTGGCAGCCTAGATCCAGAAGGCGGTAGAAAGAACCCCCCCAGATGCCAGGCACACAGTGTAGCACAGATGCTTCAGAGTTCGGCAGCTGGTGCTTGGCTTCCCAGAAACCAAAGCATTAACCTGCAAATGTCAGCCTTCATTAATGTGGTGTCACGACTAGTTAGATTTAATTACCACTCAGTCTCTGGTGGTGAATGCCAGCAGGCTGTTCTCCTGGTGAAAGGGGCTGGCTCCCAGCACACACAGTCTCACATCCAGAAAGGCTCACCTCTGTCACCAGTGATCAGCTGTGGCAAGTCACTCTTGACAAGTAAGTTTCATTGTTATACAATTTTGGCCTGTGCCTAGTACACCTGGAAATAACAATGCGAACAGTGAATATTCATTGATTATTTGCCCTCTTGTCAGGTGTGTAATGGGTGCTTCATATGTTGCACCTCACTTAACCCTCAGAACAGTTTTGTGAGATATTCTCCCTTTTTCTAGGTGAGATTAACTGAGGTTGAGAGGGATTGTGGCTACAGTCACAGAATGAGTCAGTGATGAAGAATCCAGAACTGACTTCAGAACTAGAACAATTAGTCCCTATACTGTGCTGCCCTTCTAAAGAATGCAAACCAGAGAGATGGGGGAAATGGTAAAGAAGAAATCTCCAAGGGGCGTTTCTACCACTTTCCTGATATGGTCAGAAAAGCAATATCCAGCCTCTATTCCAAATCGACACTTCACAGATTGCCTCAAAGGAGCACTAGGATGAGAACCATGACTGAAACATTTGAGTAAGGTGGGGCTAATTAATATCTAAAACCAAAGCAAACAAAATCCTCATGGCCATTCCAAACCAACAACTTAGCGGAGTGCACTGTGTGCACATTAGACACATGATCATTCAACAAGATGTGATTATCAAAAAAAAAAAAGGCAAAAAGCAACAAAACACATCCAAGAAAGACGTAGGAAAAACAAACAAACAAACAAAACATTTCCAACCTGCAGGCTTTCTATCCAGGATGCTAGAGTCCACTGGAATGTTTTTATTGGAGGAAGTTTTCTCATAGCCTAGGGCCTTGCTTCTCAGAGTTTGACCCTGAACCAGCTACCCTGGCATCACTTGGAAGCTTTTTAGAAATGCAGACTCTCAGACCTAGTCTAGACCCACTGAGTCAAAATGTGCATTCCAGTAAGATGGCCAGGAGACTCGTGACACACAAAGGTGAGATGTCCCGCTCTAAGATGCACCTTGCTTCTCAGAACTGTCAGGTCTGCCACTATCTCTTATCACAGACACCAGCACTTATATGATAATAATAATAAAAACCCGCTGGGGAGATGGAGACTATATGCCCAAAATTTCCCACTACAAAAAGACTGTGAACGTTAAATTATAATCATTATACTCATACGAGTATGTTGGAAATAAGATAGAACTGACAAAAATAAGTGGAATCAGCTAAACAAAGCATGAAACATAAGTTATGATTCAACTAATATTTATGCCTAGACAGAATAAAAATCACAAATATTTATTTCATCCAGATTGAAAATGAAAAATGAAGAAAACATATGATCATTCTCTTGGGGGCGGTTTGGGCAGAAGTCCCCAGTACCACTAGGCTCATGACAGACATGCTGTCCCCTAGAATGTGATCACGTTTCAGTTCCATGTGTCAACCCACCCATTCTTCTCACACAAACACCCACCACCAACAACACATTTTGGTTCGTTATATGATATACACAACGCTCATTGCCAAGAAGCAGACACACACCCCCATTTAGCCACACCTTGTGACGTTTCATGTCTGCTTCCCTTCTGTCCTTATGCACCTGCCCGCATCTTGCCTGCCAGAGACACAGAAACTCTGATCTGGAATAAACACGTAGAACATGGGGTAAGAACAGAAGGGAAAAACTGATGGAGAACCTACTCTCTATCATGTATCAGGTGCCAAGTTGAATAAGATAGTATCCCACAGATGATCTGTTCTTTTCTCATTCTTGCAACAGCCCTTTAAGATAAGCTATTAATTGTCTACTATTTCAGTCGAGGAAATAAAGCTCTACAAGGTCACATCAATTCTCAGAGGCCACGCTGCTAACAAGCAGCGTAACTGAGATGCAAAGTGACAGAGTAGAGCCAACATGCATGAATCCTAGAGCCATCGATTTTGAGCAGTGGCTTCTAATTTGTAATTCAAATGAACTATTTTCTCTCACTTTCACTTCACATGAGGAGTAGGGAAGCGGCCAAACAATTTTCTGAAGTCA
Organism: Craseonycteris thonglongyai; assembly: GCA_004027555.1. Taxonomy (NCBI): domain Eukaryota; kingdom Metazoa; phylum Chordata; class Mammalia; order Chiroptera; family Craseonycteridae; genus Craseonycteris; species Craseonycteris thonglongyai. The sequence continues at coordinate 55,429 of PVKE010002571.1, read as the reverse complement.
GACTGAATTTAAGCTGCGGATGGTAAAATGCGGAATAATTTCCTCCTTGGTATTTTAGAAGTTCTCCATTTTAACCATCTGTTGCAGGCTGACAGATGGGTTGATATATGACAGAATAATGGGTCTTCAATTCTAGAAAGTCATAAGGAATGCTTGGAAAATAACAGCTCTTTTCATGAACCTAACAGAGCTAACACCTCTTGCTCACTTGCGAAAAGAAAAGAAAAATGTTTGTGGGAGGGATGTGAGAAATACAATCACTCATTCCTCTAAACAGAAAATTTCTCACAATTACCAAAGGTCAAATCCAGTAAAATATGTCTATTCTAAAATTGTGGCTAGACTTTTCAAATCCAGTTATTTAAAAGGGTATATAGAGGGGGAAAGTATGCATTAAAAAAATAATCCCCAAAAGTAAATAAACCCTTCTTCCAGCCATTTAATTTTTTTTCTTTTTTTTTATAGGCAGCCAGTGTTAATAGTTTCTTATGTGTCTGGGATAACTTAGGAAACAGGCAGATTTTTGAAATCTAAATGATTTTTCTTTTAAGTGACTCAGCCAAGTGTGCAGTCTCTAGTGGATGTAGATGAGGAGTCATAGACATGGGAGATTATGTGGCAAGGCACTAGAACGCAAGTGCCTAAGACCATCCCACCCCCATGAACTTGCAGGCTAGTGAATGAGACCAACTTGTGAACAGAATTTAAATAGCACGTGCTATGTGCTTTCTGAATGTTGCAGTGACGAAGGCATTCATTGACCATCACATTGGCTTATTCTCCTAAGCAGGAGTTCTTCAAATGGCCTTATGGGTCTTAACACAATTACACCGGTTCTTTTCCAGTCACGTATTGGAACCAAATGACATAGACATACGCACACCTGCTTGTTGCAAAATAGGTTCGAAGAGCTAACCATGAAGAACCACTGTCTCAAAATTTGGACTGGATGAGCAAGACTTGAGCATATAAATTTAACCTCAGCAAACGAATTTACTTTCCAAAGAACATCAACATACAGATTGAAAAAATTAAGTCATGGTCACTGAATTTATGCTCAGTTATCCTTGACCGTGACCAAAAAGAAGCCATGTCACTAGAAGATTATATCATCTTCATCAACGTCAACAGCCATTAATTCAACAATTATATAATACTCCACTCTTTGTGCTTCACATTTTTACTTTATTTTATTCCTCACAGTTATGCTATAAGGGAGGCAGCCCTATTTTATGTTACAGATGTGAACACGGAAGCCCAGAGAATTTTTTTTATTGTTAAATTTACTGGGGTGACATTGGTTAGTAAAAATTACATAGGTTCCAGGTGTACAATTCTATAATACTTCGTCTATATGTTACGTTATGGGTTCACCACCTAGTCAGCTTTCTTTCCATCACTATATCTTTGGCTCCCTCCCCCCCCTGACCCTCAGGTAACCACTAAACTACTGACTATATCCAGGAGGTTTTGTTTCTTTGTTGCTTTCAGTTTTATATTCCACACATGAGTGAGGTCATATGGTTCTTAGCTTTTTCTGTCTAGATTATTTTGCTTAGCATGATCTCAGTTCCATCCACGTTGTTGCAAATGGCAGTATTTTATCTTATAGCTGAGTAGTATTCCACTGCACATATGTACCACAGCTTTTTTATGTGGTCATCTATCAAAGGGCACTTTGCTTGTTTCCATGACTTGGCCACTGTGAATAGCACTACTATGAACATTAGGGTACATATGTCTTTTCAGACTAAGGTTTTCAAGCTTTTTGGGTAGAGACCCAGAAGTGGGATTGTTGAAGCCCAGAGAATTTTCAGTTTTATGACCAGGTTTACTTTATTGCGTTATTTCCAGGCACACATATCAACTCTTCTATGCCCTATCTGGGAAATAATCAGCAGTGTAGAGCCGTAACTTAATAACAGAATTATGTTTTCAAAGGCGTATTTGACAGCTCCTTGGCAGCTCCTGCCCACTCTGATGTTATGCAATTATGGAGGAGGAAGATGTGTGTTTTTTCTAGTTTCAGGGGAGGCGATAGCAAGAAGGCCCAGGTCAGGACTCCGTGAGGAGATAGCCGGGTTCCAAAGGGGGCCCCGAAGGTCAGCCAGCATGTTCTGAGTCCAATTTCTCACAGTAGCTTACTTGAAATTATCTCCTACGAAGTGCATTCATTTTTAAATAGAGGTTGCAGGTGGGGTAACTTAAAATTATGTAGACAAATGAAGAAATTACTACTCTGGAATATCTGTTATTATAATTATCCATGCCTCTACTATTTGTCGTTGTATGGAGAAAAAAAAGGTAGTTGTGTACTATCTTTTCTGAAACGTGTGTATGTCACATATACATCAAGTGTTAAGAAGTGTTTTTGATCCACAATTTACAAAAGGACGCACCTCCCTCGTGCATGGATTTCATGTGAAGTCCATGGTCTATGACTAAGCTACAAGTAGAAACACAGAAGATCTTTTTAAAAGTCTTCTTTTCATCAGAAAAGTTAAAAACAAGAAGCCAAAGACCTCAATTTCACAGCTGAGCAACCATAAATCTACTGACAAAGTTCTCTAGGAAGAGACTGAAAAAGAAACACTGCAGTATGTCAGTCACAATCAAGTTTAACTTAAGAGAGAAAGAAATAAAATCTTACATTGATTCTCAACCAAAAGCCCGATTCTCACACATGAAATGAGATGACTGAGTATTACTCAGCCCTGGTAACAGAAAAACACCAGTATCCACTGCATCTCTCTTTTCACAAAACCCTGATTAATTAATAGTGTATTTGCAATCATAACGTTAACAACCCAAACTGTGCAAAGGAAGGGAAAGATGTAAACCACTTGAGAGCCGAAAACAGATCTGTGGCTGGTATTACCCTGGATATTTTTAGAACAATATCTGCCTATAGTGGAAAGATAATAAATATTGGACAGATCATTAGAACAATGGACAAGTGAACAAATCAATGTGATTTGGAGTCAAACAGATCTGAGTTTGGTACTTAATTCCTCTGCTTCCTTAACTTCTCTAAGCTTAGCAACTTGGTGACTCTGAGACTTTCAGCAACTTGCCTAATCTTTCTGAACCTTGATTTTCTCATCTGTCAAGTGATAGCAAAAATAGCCCTTGACCTTGGGTATAAATGCACTTCCACTTACTAGTTGTAGATCAGAGCTGTACTGTCCAATAAGGTAGCAACAGTGACATGTGGCTATTGAATACTTGAAATGTGGCTGATACAAATTAAGATACACCGCAGTTATAAATCACACACACTAGATTTCAAAGACTAGTACAGAAAAAGGAAGATATTAATGATGGTAGACTGCTTAGATTACTTGCGACAACTTAGACATGTAACTTAATTTCCCTGAATCTGTAAAATGCATATAAAATTATCTTCAACCTGATACAGTTAGTGTGAAGATCAAATGATCTACGATCACATGTTAAAAACTGTAGACATTATTCAGAAGTCACATGTCAGTATTATGAGTCCTTCCAATGAAATAATGAGATAAATGTGTAAGTGGACAGGACATTTTTCTATCCAGCCCCTGCTCTGCTTGGAGCTGAGCTGCCTTGCTGTTTGATTTCTGTGTTTGCTGATTCCAGCTTCATTCCAGGACTTCTGAAATCTGACTTAGTAACGTGAATCGACCTGCACTGTGGGTAGGAGTAACTGCCCTGTTTCTGGTCTAAAGCTCTCTGTGCCGGTGTCAGGCACAGAAAAGAAGGGCAAAGCTATCAAGTAGATGAACCAGATAATAAAACCATTGATTTTGAAGCAATGAGAATATTTGCTCATCGATAGAAATGGGAAATTGACTGTGTTGACCAATATCCAGTGGAACTGCAGTGTGAGAGGCGTGTGGGTTCAGCTGGTTCTAGAACCCTGAATTTTCTGTCACCGACGATGACTTCCCTTCATGTGCCTCAGAGGGGCCCAGGCCAACTGCCTTTGATATATTCAATTATGTTCTAGTAAAAATGAGTTTGCTAGTGGAAAATTAGGAGAAGCGGAAGCAACAAAACGTGCCTAAGACACAAAATGGAAACAAACCAGCCAGCCATAAGCCAGACTGCTCTTGTGGAGAAAGCCGTGTTCTGGGATCAGTGAGCAGATATGTAAAACGTATTTGCAGCAATGCAACCAGACAGCATGTCCGTGTTCTTTCCGTACAGAGTGAGACCACTAGTTCAGAGCACACTGTGTAAGCCACTTAATGAACCACGGGCCAAACACTTAGCCCTCTTGCCCTCGGTTTCTCAGTAACATCCCCTGTGGCTACCTCTTGAGGTTTTAGATCCCACGTATGAGATGTTTTGTGGAAACTATTAAAGCACCTTCCAAATGGTAGCTTCTCTACTCTGTGGGAGTAAATTAGACAAGCACAGCTCACAGAAGATATCTTCAAAGGGTTCATCTATGCACTATGACAACCTAGCAGTGGATGTTACAGATTCATCTTGAGTTTCTTCCATGCACACTCCATGTCTGTTAGATAGATGATGGGCAGCATGTGTAAACAACTGGATTCTTACCTGCACCACTGAAGTAAATTCTGGTCTGGCACTTGCCGTGTGTTAACATACCTCCTCTGGGCCTCAGTTTCCTCATCTTTAAAAATGGGTATTAAAAATATTCTTTAACATGATGTTTGTAAGCATAATTTTATATAAAACCTCTTACCCATAAGAAAGCACTCAAAACTTTATACTTATTATTGCCTCCCACTGAGCACCGTCCCAACTATACTGTAGATAATGCACAGCTTACTAAATAAATGAATGAATGAATGCATAATACCATCCAGGAGCCTTTATCAATCAGCAAATCTCACTAAATAACCGAAGTCATCATAACGTGGGTGTTAGAAGCATGACTCAGGTCTTCTGGGTTTGAATCTTGACACCGTCACTGATTATCTGTGGGGATCTCAGCCAAAGGGGTCCACCATTCTGTCTGAGTTTTGTAATCTGCAAAAGGCTTAATGACGGTAACTTCCTTCCAGAGATGTTGAAGAGCAATAAGATGAGGGTTCTAAGTATTTAGCATCACTACTGGGACACGTCAGCATTCAGTAAACATGACTACTGGTATTATTAGTTATTTGACAGAAATAGAAGTGTAACACCACAAACTTACTTGTTTTTCAACTTTTCCCTGGTGTCAGCGCTGTGGAATCGTGGACTCTTCCAAAAGGCAAACCAGAGGGCTGTATAAACCCAGTGATTTGTTTACGGGAGTCACACTGCTTTCACTGCTTTCTCTTTCTGCTTGTTTCCATAGGACTTCATCGTCACTGTGGTCTTTTCATTCTTGTGGTTGGTGGGTTCATCAGCTTGGGCGAAAGGACTGTCCGATGTCAAGGTCGCCACGGATCCCAAAGAAGTATTGTTACTGATGACAGCTTGCAAACAGTCCTACAACAAGTGTCTGGCGGTCCACAGCCCTGTAATGTCCAGCTTAAACACGTCTGTGGTATGTTTTCACCTCTGCTTTACCTCCCAAATCTTTGTTTGCCAGTCAAGTAAGTAAAACCTCTCAGAAGTCATCCTGGGATGTCTGCCTCCAAGAGTAGGTCCATCTAAAATATTACACTCCATGTGCAAGATGATCCTTTGGCCTTGATGCTTCTATTGTCAGAACCCCTAGCCTTCAATGCTGCCAATGATGCGGTTCTTCATAAGAACCCAGCACGTATTGGCAGCTGTTGCTTGGATCACAGTCAAGCCAAAATTCTAAGCCAGAAGCAGATATAAAATATGAACCTTAAGGCTGACGCCTACCAGAAAAAGGAATATTTGATGGCATAGAAGTTTCCTGGGAAGAAAACATTGTTCAAGCCACACATAGTTAGAATATATCCACTTGATTGTCTGAAGAAAAATACACAGACCTAGTAGGGTACAGAAGGAAATGCATCATCTAAGAAAGTACTTGTAATTATTATGGTAATTTTTCTTTAGCTTCTCCATGCTCTCAGTTTAGACACTTGATAACTTCAGAAAAGCTGAGCTCTATTAGAGCAAAGTCGATGTTATCATCAAGTGGATAACTCTTATAGGAAGACAGGAAATCTGACAGTAGGGTCACCAAATTGGATTCTTTTTTTATGAGCTAAGAACTTGTGTATTTCTAAGGAAAAAAACTGAGAAAGTCAGAAGCTATTAAAAAAAGGAGTTATCAAAGACTAAACGGCTCAGCAGTATTTACTGAAGAAACAACATTCTTCAGCACACCCCTAAAAGAATTCTCTTTGCTTCACAGTTAGCTCATGTTTCCACAGCTTTCTGAAATTTAGTCTGAGAAGTCCTATGAGGAAGAGGATTGCTAATTGACCCCTGATGATTTGACTATGAGTCTTGCCCTGGTAAAATACTCTATGTGGACATAAATTATGTCTCAGTATTTCACAGTTATTTCTATTGGTTGTTGCCCACACTTGTGAATGACTACTGTGAGGCACACGTTAAAACATATCCCACTGCCTCTGTAGTTTGCTTAGAGGCAGTGCTTAATAAAAGCGAACAGCTAAACTCATTGGACATATTTGTTAGTTGAAAGAATAATCTATATTAGTTATGACAGCCTTCATAGTCCATTTAATTCTACCTCTGATGTCTCTAAGAAGTTTTAGATGAAGAGATATGAATTTTGAATGAGAAACCATGTGACCTGTTTCATAACTGAAACTGAGTGGTAGACAACCCAGTTCCAACTGTCTAAATCAAAACCACCCTCATACCCCTGAAGCCTGTTCTTTGTACCTCCACTTCCGCTGCCAGTGTCTGTTTGCATTCACATATTTGGGTTCCAAGTAACTGGCTCTGACTTCATCAGGAAAACACCCTTGGAAGGATATCAAAGTAGCCCAGAAAACGGATGAGACCTGAAGCAGCAGGCTCTAAACCGGAGCAGGCTCTGGTGCAGGACAACGGATAGGTGTCAGGTGCCCAAGAATGGCCTCAAGTTGCTGTGAATGGCAAGCTGTCTCTAGTGGTGCTTTATTTATTCTGCTCCAAATCCAGAGCTCCAGGAGAGAACTCAAGTCACGCAATGGCAAGTTGGCTCTGAAAAGGAAATCAAATTTTGATTACCAAGAGCAGAGGAAAGGTATATTAATCTGCCAAAACACGGCAGTTTTTTTCATTACAGACTCATTTGGCTTCCAGTCATATTGAGCTAGCTTTTGACAAAAAGTGAAAATAATGGGAAAAATATGACCAGTGTTTCTTCCGAGGACAGGACCCAGGGGCGCAGCGGAAGGCTGGCAGGGAACTGGACAGTTCTCACCCTCGCTCCCTCATCCCTGAGGCTTTCTGTATGTCTGAGATGCTTCTCTCTTTCCAGATAGAATTTTTTTCTCTTGCTTGCTCACACAAAAGCAGGTAGCCACCCTACAGTTTCTGAGTTTCTACTTCTTTTTAAAGAAATATCTTGGACTAAACACTAATCACTTGGGCCCAATCCCAGAGGTCTTGGGCCAGATGTCTGCTTTGGTCTCACCAGTCACGGCTGGGGGACTAGAAGACCTGTGTCCCAGACACATGGCTCACAGCACCCACCTGCAGGGCCAGTATAGGTTTTAGAGATGGAACCAGACACAGACCACAAGAGATGACCTCTGCACATTAATGGTTCCGGCATTATCTTCTCCCTGGGTGACCAGTTGACTTTCTTCAAAGCACTTTGGCATCCATGATTTCACCAGGACACCAACAGGGAGGCGAACCATCCAGATAGTTCAAGGGCAGGGAGCTCAGGTGAAAGGATCTGCGTGAGATTCCCCAGGTGGTTATAGCAATGCCATTGCCACTCGAAACAGTTAAGGACCCAGTTCCCTAGTTAGTCTAATAGGGTTTGAACTCTGACTCCACTGCTCCATAAGAAACCATGCTTAGACAAATTAATTCAGCTTTCTAAACTGTGTTTCATTATCTATAAAAGCCATAGTTTTTCCATCATCTATAAAGTGGGGATATTATATAAGAGACTGTTGGAACCCAGCAAATGGCAGATGTTCAGTAAGTCTCAAGGGAAAGCTGCTACTAAAAAGCATTCGTTTCCCTAATTTCAGATAAAGTTAGTGCGCAAGAAAGGGGGAGAAAGAATGTTTTTTGTTCTCTCAACTTTTTTTCAAAGGTTCACTGAGCGAAACTGTCCTGTCCATAATTTCCACTTGTGTCTCTCCAGCTTCATGAAGCAATCTTGATACGTATTTTCCGGCGTGTAAGACGACCGGGCATATGAGACGAGCCCCTAATTTTACAGATAAAACATAGGTTTAGGCCTATATTCGCTGTATAAGACTACAGCCTCGGAAGTGGGGGGTCGTCTTATACAGCAAATATAGGCCTAAACCTATGTTTTAACTGTAAAATTAGGGGGTCGTCCTATACGCCTGGCCGTCTTATATGCCAGAAAATACGGTACATGTTCTCTGATCCTCTAGATTTTACCTCCCCTTTCTTTCTCATGACATATCATAAGAAAGAGTAGAGTCTTTCTGTTGCTCCCACATCTGAGCTTGAATCAAAATCCTTACTCCAATTTCAAAGGAAACAAAATTACAAGAAAAGATTCAAGGGCCTGTGCGTCCCTAAAATGTACCTGCCCAGAGATCTGTGATGCCTCTGTGATAAAAGTAGAGCAAAACACCACCGTTCCTTGCATACACCCACAGGAAAACCTTGTTTATGTCTTACCTTGAAGTTGCATTTCCCTGGTTTCTAGGTTCTTCTTGATCATCCCTTTTTTAGAAACCAAGTAGCATCAGGGCAAAGAAAGAAGTCGAAGAATAAAGAACAGATAGAACTACAGCGTTGGGCAGAGCCATCCCTTGGTATCTGAAGATTCCTTGACAATTTTTTTCTACTCATGTATGGTGGGAAAATGACTTAGAGGTACAGTTTAATCAAGACCTTCCCTTTGATGGAAAATATCCTGATTATCGTACAGATGGTTAAAAGATCCTATATGTAAATTAAAGATTTGTCAGTGATTACAGTAGCCTCTCCATTAACCAGAACTCAAGTGATTGGCAAAAATAATTGAAGAAATAATACTACGTTTATCCAGCATGGGTGCCGCCAGTTAACTGAGAGTCTGCTTACATTTATCTGGCATCTGCCAATCCCCATGAGGGCCGGTTAACTGAGAGTGTACTGTATCAAATTCATTTTGGCAATATGACTATTACACTAATATAGGTGCCTTATTTACGTTTTGTATCTCCCTCAGCAGGGAGCCTAGAGCATAGCACAAAATAGTGCTAAATAAATGTCAGTACATGGAAAAGGCAGGGAAGAGGTGAGCAGGAGGGAGCGAAGAGGACAGGAGGGAGAGAGGGCTGAATAAAGTGGTCTTCTGTGACATCAATTAGGGGCCTAGACACTCAGCACTGGCCATTGACACCTCTCAAGACCATGGTCACTGTCAAAACCCTGCTTCTGTTTATGCTGCAGCAGAAGAGTCAAACAAAAGTGATGCATGGAAATATTTTAGAAAGTGATGCCGAGCATGTCTTACCTGTTAGCAAGCGTTTCCTAATGGGCCCAGCTCTGCCAGCTGCCTCATGCGCATCCTCTTTGACCGTCACCACTATCCCCCCAGGAAGGCAATGTTTTTCCTTCTCTGTAAGGGGGAGAAAAGGTGGAGAGTTGAGGCTGTCTAACTGCCTTGTCTAAGATCATAGAATCGCAGCACCCAGGCTACTGCGACTCTCTAGGCTGACACTTAGTTGCTGTGCCTCATCCACCTGCTGCTATTTATAAAACGGTGAAATGCTTTGGTAAGTAGGCCCTGCCCCCAGCCCCCTATACCTCAACTAGACTAGCCCCCACTCCCATGCCCAGGGCCTTCAAAACCACCCCACCATCCCGCAACCAAGGGACAAATTGTGACCCAGCACCCTATTCCGTAGCTACGGCCACCACCCAAGCCCAAGCCGGACGGTCAGTGTCGTGCTTGAGTGGCTACTGAATATACTTTAAGAAGGCCATCACGGCTTTGTGTATAATGTTATGCGGCTCCAATGGGAGCTGTTGAAACTGGCTGCAGTTTCCCAGGAAAAGCTGCAGAGCATCTCTTCTGTCCGAGGCCTCGTGCAGCAGCCAACACTCCTGCTCCCATCAGACCTGTCGGCCCCAGGGAAGTGACGCCTGGTCCCCTAACTCACCCTCCATCACATTTCTGGAGAATAAGATGAGGAGAGTTTTTCGGAAACATTTCATGCCTCCCTGACACCGGCACTTCATTCCTGGTCAGGTTGCAGCATTCCCTTTGGACTGTGAGAGGCGTGCAAACTGCAGTTATTCCGAGAGCCAGCACCTCTCTGAGCACAGCCATACACAGGCCCACCTGCAAACCACCTGCACTGCTGCTAACACCATACTTTTCCTTTAAACAGACTCATTGTCTTTATATCATTACCGTAAATGCAAAAGTAGTATTTCTGGTCATAAAGTGAAGGTAATCTTATAAACAAAACTACCCAACCCTACACCCCATAAAGATATCTTACACACCATGAGGAATAAATATGTCATTTGGGAAGAAAATGACAACTTAGGCAAAGCCTCAGGCTGTGGGGTCAGACAGAACAGGGCTTTGGATCTAAAGTCTACTACTTACCAAGTCATGTGACCTTGAACAAGATTCTTATCCTTGCTGAACCTCAGTTTTCACATCCTTAATGTGGGTATCATCATAGCACCTTCCTCTTAGACTAGCTCACTTAATATTCATAAACCGCTTTATGCAGTGCCTAGCGGAGAGGAGACACTCAACAAGAGTCAGATATTCTAGATGAAACGGGGGTTCCCAGTGAAACTTTGGAAGATGCCTCGTCACGGAAGTGAAAAGCAACCTTTCGTGTGGTGAAGGCTTTGTCTGAAGTTGAGATTTCACGTGTGCAGTCTGTGAACTCTTTTGCTTTGGTTCTCCTGTAGGTCTTTGGATTCTTGAACTTTATTCTCTGGGCTGGAAACATCTGGTTTGTTTTCAAGGAGACTGGCTGGCATTCCTCAGGGCAGAGGTATCTTTCAGAGCCGATGGAGAAGCACACGAGCAGCTATAACCAAGGCGGGTACAGCCAAGACAGCTACGGGTCCGGAGGCGGGTACAGCCAGCCGGCGAGTTTGGGGGCGTCCACTGATGAGTTCGGCCAGCAGTCCAGGGCCCCCGCCTCCTTTAGCAATCAGCTTTAACAGGTAGCACCTGCATCCTTCTGGCGACAGCCTCCCACCTTCATTGTAGTGGCAGGAGAATTATTTAAGAGTTTGAGTCGCTTGTTAAGGTGGAGAGTGTTGAATGTAAGTCAAGAGATCTGTAATCCTCGTTAAGGGAGAAAGGCCTGTGTCAGGGTAAATGGTACTTAGAGACGAGATGACACTAGGAAATGTGTTATTCGTCATAGATGCCTGATTGGATAGTATCTTGTTATACACACAGATACACCTTCATAGTCATTTTGTATGTGTGTTGAGATAGTAGAAGCATTTTATAGCTTAAAGTCTCTAGTATATAACATGTGTAAAGTAAATTACATAGCACTGAGTTTTCCTATGCGTTTTGATGCAAAAAGCATTTTAATGATTTCTATAAGATGGTGTATCACAATGTGCATGTATCATTATTTTTTAGTTGTAGGCCCCGTGGGATTGTGAGTCTCTAAATATTTGTTTGTTACTCTATTTTTTTTTTAACTTGATGAATCAATGCTCATATGATTTAGTGCATGAATAGGCATTTTCTCGCAAAATGAACATTTCAGTGGTATTTATGACAATTTTCCAGTTTGCGCCATGAATTTGCTAAATGGACATTTAAGGAAATATACCGGTATTCACTACTTTGTATACTTGACAATTTGTCTCTTTGGCTTTACCCAATTCTGAATGCATTAGAAGATGTGGGGTTCTTTTTTCCCTAGTAGTAGATATTCAGTGTCAATATATGGTAACTTCCCAATATTTATTCTATTCACTTAGCTAAATATTTACATTCTTGTAACTTTCTATGGTATTTTGTGGCTCTTATCCTATGGACCAAGAACAATACGCCCACTAACTGTTCGTGTTTATGAAGTGCTGTTTTCTTAGAATAGTAGAGATGCAGATGCATACACCATAATCAAGAAGCTATTGTGTTGATATTTTCATTTCTAAAGAATATTCTGTAGAATCTACACTACTGGCTAAACTTTTAAATCCTGTTTATTAAAAATTTCCAAGTCTCAGCTCAACTTAATTAATAATTCTTATTTGCAAGTTACCCATAAATTAAAAATTACTTCTGTGAGCTACTCCATATGCCAAACAGGGTTCTCATGAAATAACCCCCAGGATGTATACATTATCAAGAAAATGCCAATGTTTGCCTCTTTTGTTTTAACGCAACTGAAACTCCAGGGCCCAACAATGAGAGTAAGCTGAGCATCTGTATTTCTAGATAGAAGTTATTATCAATGTATAAATTCATTGTGTGATCTGTAACGGTGGAAACATTTTAACACAAGACAGTCCATGTCTTAGATGATATCTGTAACCAGTTTCTGGATCCAGCTGGATGAACCTGTATTGTGATATCTATTTGACCTTAATAAAGTTATTGCATACAATGCTGGCTGGATAATGGACAATCACAGTAGAACTTTGTTAGCTTTAACAATGAAAGAATAGGGGGTATGTGCAGTGTTTCCAGTTTTTTACCTTGCCCTTGAGTTGAGAGGGAAGGAGGGAAGGGAGGGAGGGAGGAAGGAAGGAATTCTGAAATCTCCATCTCCAGGAGAAACTATCAAGAGGCTTTTAGTCGTCTGCTCTCTGGTGTCCACATGAAAGACACTGAGGCCTTTCAGCCTCCCGTACTGACCCTGCTCCTCCCCTTCACTTCCCATCCCTCCCCAAGCCTGCTGTTCCTCCTGTTTTCTCTGCCTCTAGCAATGACATTGACCCTCTTAACATTTTCACAGTCACACCAACAACTCGGGGGTCATTTTAGTCCTTTGCTGGGAAGGACAACCCCACATCCTGTAGGAAATCCCTGGAGGGTATAAGGTTTGATTCCTTGTTCTCCTCAACTTTTCTATCATCCCTGGTACAAATATTTTATTAATATATCTGATACTTATCACAGCGCCACGTGATCAACAGTCTCCAACTTAACCTGTTCTCACACCAGCCTGATCCATTATTCAGCATAATCCATCCTGCACTTTCTCACACATCTGAAACCTTCCCCTGGCTCCTCATTGCCCTCAGGATAAACTTCAACCCACCCTGCGTGGCAGATGGCCGCCCTCAGCTTCTCCAGCTCTGTGCTCCAGCCCCAACCGCCTCTCCACATCTCAACACGTCTCACCTGCTCTCTTCTCTGCCTGGAAGGCTCTGCCCCCAGCACTTCACATGGCCAGGGCTGTAATGGTTTCGGAATCAGCTCAGATATCAGAGAGGCCGTCCCTGATCCTCCAACTTCAAAGTACCCTCCACCTAAGGCTGTCACCCCATGCGACTACATCATGATGTGTCAGATTCCCTTTGTTTATTGTCGGTCTCTCCTGCTAAGTTGTAATCATCATAAAAGTGGGGACCCTGTTAGCCCTAAGCCCTTCACACAGTGCTGGGTACACAGTTGGCACCCAACCTGTGTTGGTTAGTGAACATCAAAATGACTCTGTGCGTGGGTGTGTGGGTAGGTGGGTGGGTGGATGGATAGGGGAAAAAAACAAACAAGAATCAATACTAACTCATGCAACTACGAAGAAACGGTTCCAAAACATGTTCCTGTGTGTTCCTTCCGGAAGCTGCACTTGTTCTAAATTCAGGGTTTGAAAGAAGAAACCTCAGAGCGTATGAAAGAGCTAGGAATTCTTGCTGATCCGTGAATGGTGTCAGCGGTGGTCAGGTGGAGGTAACTGAGGTCTCATCTAATTTCCACTTGGGTGTTATTTTTAGGTAGTCTGTGCTCCCTGGAACCTACAAAGGGCTTAGCAACTTAAAATTGATAATGGGGTTTGCTCAAGCAGGAGTGCCATGTAACAATTTATCATCATGACAGGTGCCAAGGTCAAGGCCACTTGCTGACGCCCCACCATCCTCAGTCAGAGCTCAGGAGGAAGAATATTGTGTTAGGGAACTTAGAATCCTCCAAACACATTCTTCTGTGTGTTAATATCTCTGCGACGCCGCAGATTGGCTATTTCTGTTTACAACTTGGTTATCTTCATTTGTATCTGTCCAATTCAAGCATGACACTTGGAAGATAAATTGCCAGCGGTTTTAAGTTTTAAAAGGCCGATTTTGTCAACATACGATTTTTAAAACTCCATATGCATGCTGCGGTGAGAGTGTAATCCAAATAGAGAAAAACAAAGGTGTTAAACAAACAACCACCAAAATGATCTTGTTGGGACTCCAAGTCTCTCCAGGTGACATCACATTCCCTTGGGGAAAGAAACAGCAGTGGAAATTTGTATCATACTGTACCTTACATCTTCAATGCACATTAGTCTCAAAGTCTGACACCAGCACAGAGAAAACTTCCTCTGGGTTTGACAGTCATGTACTGAGAAAACTAAAGGCCTGAGTGAAGGCTGAGCTCTCCTGTGCCCTGAGGGGTGGGGGTGGGGGCGGGGCAGTAGATAAGAGAGGAATTGGCAGCAAGGAGAGGATCCTTAGGAGGGAACAGCCGAGAACTGAAAGCAGCCAAGGCTCAAACACTCCCAAGCGCACGCCCCCATGCCCATTTTTTTTATTTTTAAATTTATTGGGGTGACATTTGTTAGTAACAATTAGATAGTTTCCAGGTGTACAGATCTACATTACATCACCTACGTATTGCATTATGTGCTCACCATCCAGAATCAGCTCTCTTTCCATCACCATGTATGTGGTGCCCCCTCCCTACCCGCCCCCCACCTCCAACTGTCCCACCCCTCTTACCCTCAGGTAACCATCAAACTATTGAGTGTGTCCGTAAGTTTTTGTTTCTTTGTTATTTTCAGCTTTATATTCCACCGATAAGTGAGGTCATATGTTTCCTGATTCTTTCAGTCTGACGTATTTCGCTTAATAAGATGGTTTCAAGAACCATCCATGTTGTCACAAATGGCTGTATTTCATCTTTTCTTATCGCTGAGTAGTATTCCATAGGAATTGCCAGATGACCCAGCCATCCCTCTCCTGGGCATCTACCCAAAAAACCTGAAAACCTTAATCTGCAAAGATACATGTACCCGAATGTTCATCGCAGCGCTGTTCACAGTGGCCAGAGCATGGAAACCACCAAAGTGCCCTTCGATAGATGACTGGATACAGAAGATGTGGTACATTTACACAATGGAATCCTACTCATGCCCATTTTTTCGCTCCCTTGTGTACTTCCTACTCCCTTCACCTTTCTTATCAGCCACTACCCCACTCGCATTTGGTATCACTGTGCTCTCTGTATCTGAGTCTAGTTCTGTTTTGTTTGTTCATTTATTCTGTTCTTTACTTCCCACATATAATCACTATTGTTTTGCACTCCTGAAACTAATAAAAAAAATTTTCTTTTAATTAAAGTCAACGAGACTCCAGAAAAAAAAAATACAAAAACAGTCTTAGTTATGGAGCTAAGCAGTGCTCTGACGTCTCCCTGCCTGGGAAGTCAGACCACAGGCACACAGCTTCTGAGAGATCCACCGTTGGAATGAGGGGGAGGGAAGCCATTTGTCTGTCACGGCTCTGCAACCTGCTATTACAGTTAGGGATCTATGTCTTCCTTTATTCTGTGCTTGGTGCCCTAACGGCTTAGACCACCTTGATTCTACATGAAAACTGCACATACCCAATATTCTTAGGGGGTAAAAGTAGACTTTATAACTAATTCAGACTAAGGTGATTATAAGTGGGGAAAGACAGGAACTGGGCAGATGCGGCCCAGCCTTGGGAAGGAAAACGTCCACTAAAAGCCTATTATATGATCAGTTTAAAGCATGAACATGTGTTATGTTTTCAAAAATATTAAAAGTTTGACTGTATATGGTTAACGCTTTCAGATGAGTTTGAAAGCAAGCCTTCCCCCCTCTCCCTCCATAAACTACCATTTCAGGAAAATGAGAGTGAACATGTTCTTATCAAGGTAAATCATTCCTTCTATCTTTCAGTCAAGCCTCTTTGAGCATGTTTTATGAAGCTGAGCATTCTCACCTGATTTCTCCACTCTGTGGGCATTAACATTCTAAATGAAGGCCCACAGATTAACCAAAGAGTTTTCAGACCCTCTGAGGGAGTGGTAGATACTAATAATAACAACAAAGCCTAAAATCTTATTTAATTTTCTGAATTAACTGACAGGATACTACCCATCAATTCTACGTGTGTGTGTGTTGGCTGCCCCACTGCAATTACATGGTATGTTTTATTCATGAAAATGGCCTTAGGCTACTCCATTGATCTCTGGACCAGGGTTCTCCCTCTCCAATAAGCATCAAAAAGGCCTGCATGCTAGTCACCCATGAAAAAGTCAAGCTTCTCTCTTTTTTTCTCTCATTTCACTGTAACATAATTAAAACCCAAACCAATAAAAAGTGGAGCACATTAGTCAGAAATTTAATTTTCACTACATCAGACAGGCAGTTCAATGCTCTAGGCCACCTGCTGGCAACTTTACTGGATGGGCCCATGACAAAGACACAGGTTTCCCAAATGGCTTTGCCTGTGCCCAACCACAGGGAGGAAAGGGGGCACAAGGGGACCCTCTGCATTGTCACAGGCCTGGGCCCCAGCCAGCGCTTGCTGGCTTCTGGGTAACAAATCCAAAAGCACTGTGTGGTTAAAAACAGACGAGCAAAAGAAGATAGTGCATAAAATATATAACGTGACAAAGTCAAGTCCTGCTATGTGCTCCCGGTATTTCCATGAAACCTGAATCTCTACCCATCCGAGGGAGTGGGCCAGCCGACTGTGTAGGCGCCTGTCCCATTGTAAAACACGATCATTCCAATGCAGCCCGTGACAAGATCCCAGCAGTGTGGACGTACGGGAAAGGGTTAGCAAAAGGGAGACTAAAGCTTACTAGAGGGAACAGGTAAGTAGGAGCCTGACTACACAGATGTGCAGGCATCTGGACTAGGGACGGAATGAATGCAGGTGCTACGATCGTAAAGAAGCAACGTGAGGTCATATAAGCTGGCTGGCGTCACATCAGAACACCGGCTCTTGAGCAAGTTAAGTTCTCTGAGGCTGTTCGTGAATATATTGTAAGTACTTAAATACAAGCTAACGTGCTGGAAATTACCCAGGGGTTCCCGTTCCGGGAGGATGCGACAGACATATTCTCCCTAATGCCACTGCTAAGTACAACTGAAAACCCTGGACATTATCCATAAAAGGAACGTAAGTCTAAAACGTGGAGGGAAGAAGACAGGCGGCAGGGGGCCCAGGACTGGAGTAACGTGGCAGTGAGCTCCCCGGAGTCTCTTCTGGCCACGTACTGGTACATCCCAGGCTGTGTGCCACCCGCCCGAAACACCAAAGGGCACAGGCAAAAGGCCCACCCCCCCACTCACGTGCACACACACACACAAAAGCCTGTTTTTTTCTAGCCAAAAGGACAGCCCTAGCAGGACAGAAGGCTTTAAAAAGCTTTCTGCTGCCACTAAACACCATCACAAACAACTGCACCCCACCCCCACCCCGAAAGATCAAGTGGGGAGCCCTGAGTTCACCCTACAGGCTGCAATGAGCAGCCCCAACCACCACTTCTGGGCAGTGCCAGGGAAGGCTGGGAAGGAGGGCGGGTTTTCCATTATCCAAGGCTGTCACTCAGTCCTCCAACCTGCCCAGTGGGGAGCCAGAGACTAGATGGGAAGCCGGAGACCATCTGGGGATCCTAGCCTTGGACCTGGTATGATAGTAATGAGGACCCGTCCCTGTCCCTGCAAATAGAATATATTTCCAGCAGATCTATTCCAAAAAAATGGTTAAAGGCAACTCTAAACAAAATGTAACTGATATTTGATGCACTTAACCTGCTTATTGTGTGTGTCGCTACTGGAATGGATGCCATAGGAGGACGTGGTTCTCTGTCAGTTCTTTTCACTGCTTTGTCCTCATTGCTTTTAATAGTGTCAGAAGCACAGTGAGTTAGAAAACAAATTGCAAGTTAATTCCAGTGTATTGCAGGATCCTCAACTGTAAAGTCGAGTTAATGCTTCTTGTCCATATTCATAGGATTAAATGAGATGATGTTCAAAAACACAACTTTCTTAGGATGTATAAAGAACATCTACAATTAAAAAAAACAAAAACAAACTGACTAAAAAGTGAAGGAAGAACTGGAATAAACATTTCTTCAAAGAAGACACACAAATGACCACTAGATACATGAAAAGACGCTCAACATTATTATTCATTAGGGAAATGAAAACGAAAATAGCAGTGAGATACCACCTCATTAGAACTGCTACTATCAGGAAGGCAGAGAGGGAGAGAAGGGAAGAGAGGGAAGGAGGAAGGAAGGAAGAGACAGAGGGAGAGAGGAAGACAAAAGAAAGAAAAGAGTTGGCAAGGACGTGAGAAATGGAAATCCTTCTGTATTGTAGGTGGGACTAAAGTGGTGCAGCTGCTATGGAAAATAGTATGGTAGCTCCTCAAAAAACTAAAAACAGAATTACCATATGCTCCAGAAATTCCACTTCTGGCTACACAGCCAAATAAATGGAAAGCAAGGATTCAAACAGAGATTTGTATGCCCATGTTCATAGCAGCATGATTCACAGTAGCCAAAATGTGGACGCAACCCAAGTGCCCATCAGTGGATGAAGGGATAAACAGAAGGAGTTATAAGTGTACAAGGAGAAGCAGAAACGATCACTTGTTTAATGGGTATGGAGTTTCAGTTTGCAAGATGAAAAGAGTTCTGAAGGTCACTGATGTTTGCACAACGGTGTGAATGTACTGAATGCCACAAAACTGTACACTGAAAAATGACGCCTATGATATATTTTATGGTACATGTATTTATTTTAATGAAAAAAATAAAAAAACCTAACTTGTGAAACTGAGGGTCTTGATATAATGAATGATTTTGATTTAACAAGTAGCCTGGCATTCAGTTCAGTTTCTTCACAGTATTGCCATAAACCTCAGCCCTTTTCCTTGCCTTGATGAACTCCCCAAGGCAGCAAGAAATGGTGGCCAGGCCCTGACTAACGGGCACAGGTATGGGTTTTATTAAGCTTAAGATAACACCATGCCCTAAGTTGCATTTCAACTCCTGAGCCCTAATGCAGAATGAACCCCTGACCACTTCCCCCTGAAACCAGACTAAGAGACTCCAGAAGCTGACCTCAAGACCCGAGATGCTGACTTACTCCCCTTCCCTCACTCGTGACCAGTCAGTTTCACCATGACGTCACACCCCTTATTCATGACGACCTCTGATTTTAGCTCCTTGCCTGTAAACCACCAGAGAGCCGGCTGTTTTGGAGCACAAGTTCACCCATTCTCCAGATTGCCTCCAATCGCAAGAAGCCAGTTCTCTTCTCCACTGCAAACTCCTGTGCTTGCATTCATGTTGGTCAGTGCGCACAGATGGATGAAGCCTTGTTCATCTCAGTAACACTTGCATCATCAACAACATAAAAGAGACTCATTAAATGGTAGATAATGGAAGTGGGGTACAAAATTTATAGCGGAACAACCTATAATTGAAGCCGAGAAAAGAGAATCTAGCTATCTAAGTAGGCCTCGTTGTTCTTTTGCATCAGCTTAGCAAGATGAGCCAAGAGAAGGGAAGTGGCAGGGAGGGCCAGGTCAGCGGCTGCAATGACGCTACCATCTAAAAGTTACGTAAACTGACCAGTGTCTGGGGACATAAGCCACTGTCTCAGCAGGAAAGTAAGCTTCTAGAGTCTTTTTATTGCAGAACAAGAACAGAGCTGGGGCTAGAATAGCAGGATTAGATTAGATCTCGAAAAAGACAATCAATACACGTTATCCCAATGTCCAAAGCCCAACTTTGTAGTTTATTCAACAGTGTTTGTGGCAACAAAATTGAGAAAGAACTCAGTAAACTAGATTATTCCTATCAAAGTCCCATTGGAGTGGGGAGGAGCATCTTTACTAACAGAATTGAAGACCTAGTTAGTTGAAGAAGTAACTCCCTGAGAGGAAGAGATATTCCTGCCTAGTGGGAGAAAGGACAGTGCTGAAGGATCAGTTCAGACACTCGTAGGTCACTGAGCAGAGTACTTTTCCCTGAGCTTGGTGACCACAGTGCTATCGAGTAGGGGAGTACAGTGAGTGCCTTCTGTGAGAGTGGCCTCAAACTAAGGTGATCCAACCTTCCTGGATTTTAGTCTTCAAGTGAAGCATTTAGCAACAGTTTCAATAAACTCTACTGAAGGCAAATTGTATGTATGTATGCACCTCTGTGACTACCGCCCAGAATAAGATAGAAAAGCTTGTATTTTGTTCTGGTGCTAAGTTCTTCACTTGGGGCCCTGGAAGCCCAGAAGCTCCATGAATTGTGTTTTGGGGAGTCTTAAAACCTCTTGGAATTACACACAAAAAATCATGTATGTGTGCATTTCTCTGGTTGAGAGGACTACTGGATTCTCTAAGTGTCTTACAGCCACTAGGAGTCATTACTGTAGGCAGACGCCACCAGAAAGGTCATGATGTATTTTGTGATTATTAAAATCTGTGCATTGAGCAACAGGTATTGTTCCATTCTACACTTCCACCAGCAATGCATGAGAACTCAAAAAAGGATTGCCTATTCTTTGGACATAGAGTGACAATCTCCTGCTATGGCTCACAAGGAAGTTCCTGCAGAGTCCAGCCTCCAGGCCTCCTCTCTGTCCTCACCCCTCATCACCTCAGCCTTTCAGACCCTCCTGTTTACCTCACTGCCTCATGCCACTGGGTTTAGCGCAGGCTATTCCATCTGCTACAATGTGGAACCTACTTTACTTCTACTCACCCTCAAACATCACTTCCCCAGGGAAGCCTCCTGACCTCCCCTTCATGGCACTGTTCACACATGTGACTGTATGATTGCTGGTTAATACCCGTCTTTCCCCCTAAGATCCCTGAGATCCAGGTCTGCACCTGATTTTGCTCATTGTCATGTCCCCAGGACCTCGTAGCGTGTCTCACCCACAGTAGGCACTCAGATACTTGTCGAATGCATGAATGGTTGAATTTCAACATGCAATGACAGTGGGTACAAGCTCTTCTAAGCATGCCATGGCACAGTTGTCATGGAGGGAATGACCATAGTAACAGTAGGCAAGTGGCTGTTGCTTAGGAAGGGTCAACACACAAGAGACCTGAGAATGTGTGGCTGTATGCACAGTACCCAGGACCAAGCACTCCACTTGGAAGGGGACCCCAATCCCTCTGCAGCCCCAATATCTACTTTCACACCTAGGAAAATGCCCAAAAGGTCAGTGGCTCTTGATTTTTCTTTTTAATTGAGTTTTATTTAAATTTGCAGCTGTATTTCCAAAGAGTTCATGTCAACAACTTCGTAGTCAAGATATTGCAGATTTGTTGCCTATTATACACCCCAAATCCAGCTTTTAATTGAATTGGAAAAATAAAGAGAATAAATTTGCAGCTTTGATTGCAGGCTGAAAAGGTGATTCCATTAAGACAAATGCCTTTGCCTCTTGAGAGACATTTGTGGATTAAAATTGGTTGTGCTGTTAAACTGTATGCATATTTTTTAAATTATCCATGACAGAAGAAAATTGTTTCATATCATTCAAATACGTAAAATTGTGGTTGATAAATATAAAATATGTTTTCTTATATAAGTCCCTTTAGGAAACCTACTTTACATAAGTTCAAGAACCTTTTTTGAACACTTAACAACTGTTAGGTATCCTACTAGCCTGGAGTGGCTATAAACTGCATGGCTTTGCTGTCAAGAGCCTGAGAACCAAACTGAGGAGGTCATGGCAGCAGAAAATAAGAGCATGGTGCAAATGCCTGTTGTGCAAAGTGAAAAGAGTGTACATCCTGTGAAGAAGATAACCATGCAGAGTTTTTAGAAAATCAAGAGTAGCTCACCAAGAAAACCATAAAAGGTCAAAGATATCAGAGTCCAGCTTCCTAGCTTTACACATAAGAAAATTGAGGCCTCCAAAGGTGATGCTGTCTTGACAAAGTGATGCCAAAACCAGTTCTTGAACCTAAGCATTCCCTTTAAGGATATGATATGATTTTTCAAAGGTATTCTATATGTATTCCCAAGTTGAAGTTCCAGACCACGTCTTATTGTTCTTATGGGCGTTCTCACAACTCCAGCCATTGGGGGGCACAACTATTGAGCAAATATTGATTTGCTCCTTTTAAGGGGCATGATGCATCTTCCTACCTCCCACCTGGCTCCTTCTGAATCTCCTTCTCGCGTATCAGGTGGAATAACTTCCCAAACTGCGAATCTGATCGTGCCATTCTCTTCCTTCCCAAGCCCTCAGGTAACAGCCTGTCCTTCACTGCAGCCTCACCCTCCTTCACTTCTCCCTCCCTCCTCCAGGACCCAGCTACTGCTCCCTTTGGCTCTTCGATCATGCCAGGCTTTCTCCTGCACTAGGGCCTTAGCATACGCTGTTCCCTCTGCTGAGAACACTCTTCCTCCTCCTTCACTTACTGATGATGCATTAGGCTCCAATCAAATGCCACTGCTCCGACCTGCAGATGGGTTAGTCCTTCCCCGCCATCTATGTGCTCTGCCATTCCTCTGTACTGAACTACTGTTTTCGTGTCTCTCTTCTGCACTGGACTCGAAGCCCCCAGGAGCACAGTCACATGTCTCCACCATTCACTGATGCACCCCCCATTTCTAGCACAGCACCTAGATTCTCAGGGAGCCCACGTGGCCAGAACAAATCAACTCCAAATCCTCAGCATTTCAAAGAACAGGAAGCTATGTTTTTTCTTTTCTCAGGTGACAGTCTAGAGTGGAGCCTTTAGGTGATTGACCGTTTTACTCCATATGACCACATAGGGACACAGGCTGGTGTGGCTTGTGGTTCTACACGTGGCTTCCAAAATATCCCTGATCATTTCTATGTTAATCAGCTGGAAATGGGAAAGAGCATGGAAGAGATTACATGGCAGGTGATCATTTCTCTTCTCCTCCTTTTCCATTAGGCATGTGGTCACATAAATGCACAAAAGACTAGGCTATTCGGCCCAGCCTTTGTCAGGCACTTCTTTATGATGTGTCAAGGGGAGAAAGAATTTTAAAAGACAGATGGCTGCTCTGCCAAATGCTCAGTACATACCTCCCGGAAATAATTAATCTTTAAGCCATTGTATTGCTCTACTTTGAATGCTGATATCAATACCCAAACTCCCAGAATCATGATGTTTCTTTCATTTTGTTGGCAGCATTTCAATATCCAAACAACTGGCTTCAATAAAAGGTAAGGTGTGGGGTGACTGAAATGGATGTGTTTGTTCTCTCCCAGGACAGCATGCCAAGGGTTAAAAATAATAGATATGAAAGAATGCAAGGGAACCTGTGGGTAAATCATCAAACGTTTATGATGTGCTTTTTAAAGACTTGGGAACTGAGGTCCAGTGATGGGAATTAGCTCACCCAAACCCAGCCGACTAAAAGCCAAGCTGCACTGAGATGGACCCCTGACTTTGAACTTAACGGTCCCACTTGCTTCTCTGGGCAGCATCAGGAGGCCCAGAGCAAGACCCCCCGCATCTGACTTGGAGCGCCCAGCGGACCTCAGGACGCAATCCACCGCCAACTGCCTCTGTTCGTTGAGTAAAAACACTGCAGCCAATTCCCAAAGCGTAAACATTTGCCTTCAGAATTCCACTTTTATAGGGAAAATACCTTTAGAGCTAGCACTTGTTATGGAAATAACAATATAAGAACAGAAAAAGACACTCATATACTTGGCTCATTATCTTATTCTAAAACGTGTGATTTCATATGTTTACACGACAGGCAGAGCTAGACAGGACCACATTGCAGTTGTTTGTCCTTTGAGGTGGCTGGACAATGTTGCCAAAGGAGACCCTTCCTACTTTTATTTAATTACATCCTCATCTTGGTGAAAATATTGTTTTTACACTGTTACAACACAAGAGAGCCCTAATTTCTGTTTTACAATTTATACAATTTCAGGTACTTTTGAGAATTTCCATGCTAACATCATGTCCAGGACATGATAAATATCCATGATATTTCTAATACTTCCTTTCTCTGGGAGGGTGAAGGGGGCTTATAACTCTCTTTCACCTTCACTGCCCACCCCCCGAACACAATGCCCGCCCACTGCACACACACACCATTCCTAGTAGCAGACCCTTTACGTACATTGGACCACCGTATATATCACCATACCTTACAAAAACAAGGGCTAACTGTGGCTCATCTTCCCAGAATGTGTTGTATTCAATAGTAAGTAACTTTAAATGTTATTCATTGGAATCAGGTATGGAGAGATCATGGACTAGAAGCCAATGCAAACCCACATTTCTTTTTCTGGCTACTTGAGCTATGCCCTGGATCTGTTGGTAGTGGGCATGGGGGTGAGAACATATTTGCCTCTAGCATTTAGTCATTTTGTAATGGAAAAGCGTGAGAATTACTAGAGTATTGGGAAAATGACTGATCTACCAAGAAAAGAGCCAAGGCCCCGTTTTCAGTTCTACCGTCTACTAGCAATGTGAGCTTCCACAACCGACCCTTCTCCTGTCTCCGCTTCTTCATTTTCTAAAATAACTACTACTAAGAAAAGTTCTAAAATGAGGCGATTCTGATGCCTTGCTATGGTGATAGCTGTGTTTCTTTTACACTAACGTGTCAGGAGCTCACAAAATCAAATGTTTAATGGTTAGTGTTCCATGCTCCCGGACAGGTGAGGCAAAAGAGGCAGAGAATTATTCTAAAGTTTAAGTCGGCTCAGCTCAGCTCACCACACTCTGAGATCTACAACACACCAGGACCTGAGAATGAATCCAAAAGTAGATGGGATACAGTAACTGTTCTCAGGAAGCATCTAGTCTAGCACTGCGCTGCCCAAGACGGCAGCCACTCGCCACATGGACACACTGAACACCTAGCATCTGGTCAGTTTGAATGGAAATGTGCTGTACGTGTAAAATGTATGTCAGCTTTAAGAGACGTAGTAGGGAAAAAAGCATAATAACTTGTATTGATCACATGTTGACGTGATATATTGGATTAAATGGATTAAAATAATTTTATCTTTTTCCTTTTTCGTATGGCTACTAGAAGATTTTAAATTATTAGTAAGGCCCGCATTACATTTCCTTTGGAGACCACTGATCTAGAAGGTGATTTACACAAATAGTGTTTCAGGGTGAAAGTGGGAGGTTTCGGGTAAGTTTACATATCAGGAAGCAGGAAGCACCAGGGAGAGACGTGCAGCCCAATTTCAGGGTTTGGGAAAAAATCTTACAGGATACTGTGCCTGAAAAACAGCACCTAGAGGCTGTGTGCATCCTGGTGAGGGGCCCGACTGGCTGTGTGACCTTCAGGGAGCTACTGAACCTCTCTGTGCCTCCATTTTCTCTTCTGTATAGTGGAGATGATACCAGGACCTACCTCAGGGGAATAATGTAAGAACTGAATGAGTTGCTTCATGTGCACCCCTCGGAAGGGTGGCTGGAGTACAGAGGATGAGCTCCATTCTCGTTCATTACTACTGTCTGCCAGGACTTGAGCTCCAGGAAACTCTCATGAAATTACTCACTGTTCTATCTCTGCAACTAGGATGGGGGCCTGGCAATAAATATGTGCCGATCAGTACTTGTTGGGAGAATAGGGTGTTTAAGGTACTACACACAGTTCAAGATTATTAACATGTAGAAAGACAGATAGGACATCGCAGGACAGGTGAGCATGTCGGGGCCTGTTTTAGTGCCCTCTCCACACCCCTACTCCAGAGCCATGAGAGCCAGTAAATAAACGTTGCTAAAAGGGACGCGCCAATCCTCTGCATTTGCAGTAGCAGCGAGCCCTTTACAATATGTTTCACATCTTCGCTCACAGCCCTGTGTAGCAGACAGGTCAGGAACGAGGAGGCAACATGCTGAGTTTATTAAGTGAAGAACCCAACCATGAAAACAGGCAGCCAAAACGCCCCACAAGGGATTCTCAGCGTTGGTAGGGTAACCGGAGCTCCTTGTTGACTTTTTAATATTTTCTAGTTCTGTTTTTACCATGAGCATATGGGGTTGTATAGTCAGGGGGACATGCATGCTGTGTTTAAAAGAACGGAGGAGAAGGAAGAGAAGTTGGCTGGTCCCGATGGAGTTGTCGTGTCGAGTGTAGTCAGTTGTGAACTTCATCAGAGGGCTGGAGACCGTCTGGACTGCTTGGTGGGGACGCCTGTACATAAAAGGGGCATCCCAAAGTGGCAGGTTGCTCTCTGGGCTTAGAGGTTAGACAGGCTTTCGAATCTTTTCTATGCTGCTTTTGAACAAGGTCGTCTTAATATTCTTACTCGCTCCATGTGTCAGTTTCCAATATGTAAAACTGAGACCCAGATAGAATCTGCTTCTCTGAGTTTTACTGAGCATTAGCGACGATGATATTTGAAAGGTGCCTGGCACATAGCAAAAAAAGAAGGTGTCTGTCACCATTTGCAAAGGAGCTCACAGCTTGGAAATCTTCCTTTGCTGTAGGGCACACCCAGGAGAGCAAGGAGCTACTTGCCCATGAGAAGTCTCAGACCAGTAAAGCAGCTTACACTAAGCCCTTCTGGGCTATTCTTGGTTCTTAATTAGTAAATCAACTGGTCAAAATTACAGAAGAAATATTTACCTCTTAAGGAATTAAGTGTTTCCTCTTAAGAAGCAATTTGCTTCTTAAAGGTAGGATTATAAACAGCGTTTATTCAAGGTTGCCACCATATTAGCACCCCACCTTCTCAAATACGCACCTGTCAGGAAAAGTAGACATGAGCTCAAAGAAATATGGCTCTCTCCTTGTATTCTGATGCACAGGAAAATCTTAAGTATGGAGGAGAATCCCAATTACTAAATGCAAGTTTCCAGACGTGGCAGAGGTGAAGGGATAAGATCGAGGGGTGGTGTGGGGGAGGGCTAAAAATAAAGTTCAAAACACAGGAAATTTTGTGAAGCTGGGATTCTAGGCTACATGAAGGCAACCACTGAAACAGGAAAAGTAAGGCACTGAGACTGAGAATCATAAACCAGGGTGGAAATTGGGGAGTAAGAGGACACAGGTTTTGCAGGCATTCACTTGTGAAGTACCTCCTATGTGCTAAATATTGTTCCAAGTGCTGAAGTTTCCATAGAACACGAGACAGGCAAAAAAATCACTGTCTTCATGAGTCTTATGTTTTCAACATGGGTCCAAACTCAAGGCCTTGGGATGGCTCAGTGGGTTAAGGGCTCACTTTGCAGCCCCCGGGACCAAGAATCAAATCCCAGCCCTGGCCCGTGCGGACCCATATGCTGGACTAGGGTGTGCTTTCCACGCAGGAGGCCCCCAGTTCAGTTCTCGCCAGGACGAGCTTCCCATGTGGGAAGCCCCTGGCCCAGTTCCCACCCTGCTCAGCTTCCTGCCCACCTGTGTGGAACAAAACTCTGTTGAAAAACTGATGATGTACAACTATGGAGACTGCTCTGAGTCCTCCCCCTTCTCTCTGTTTCTCTCTGTCTCACTCTGTCTCTGTTAAAAACAATAAAAACAAAACAAAGCAAAAAAAAAAACCAACCAAAAACTTCAAGGCCTGCCACATACTAGTGTGTGTCCCCAGAAAGATCATCTCCTTTCTTCTTCTATAGAATGGTATCATGATGGAGAGACATACTGTGTTCATGGATTGGAAAAGTCAATGTACCGGTAGTAAGGACATCAATTCTCCCCAAATTGCTTCTGAGGTTTAATGCAAGTGCTATCAAAATAAGGAATTTTGAAGACAGACAAGCTTATCCTAAACTTTATATGAAAAAGAAATGGCCCTAAAAGAGCCAAAATAATTTTGAAAAAGAATAAAGTGGTAGGAATCATTCTCTCCAATGTTAAGACTTGCCCTATAGCTATAGGAATCAGGACACTGTGATAAAGGATGAGACACAGATCAAGGAAACAGAACAGGGGACAGAGAAATCAACCCACACAAATATGCTCAGCTGCTTTTGACAAAGATGCAAAAACAATTTAATCAAGACAGAATGGAGTTCTCAACAGTTGGTGCTGGAGCAATTAGTCATCCACAGGTGAAAAAATGAACCTCCACCTAATCTCACACCTTAAACAGAAATGAACTCAAAATGGATCACAGATTTAAATGGAAAGCATTAAATTATAAAACCTTTACTTATACATACGATAAATCTTTCATAAGAGAAAAATGGATAATTCAGATTTTCTAAAAATTAAAAAACATTACCTACACAGAAGACCCCACTGAGAATCTAAAGAGACCATTTAAAGACTGAGGGAAAATATTTGCAAATCACATATCCTATCAAAGACTTGAATCTTTAGTAGATATAGAACTCTCAAATCTCCAAAAAAAAAAAAAAAAGTTTCTAATTTGGTTATAAAATGGGCAAAATCCATGGACAGACCTGAACAGACATTTCACCAAGGACGTTATACAAGTGGCAAATGAACACCTGAAAGGTGGTTCAACATCGTTAGCCACTAACAAATACAAATGAAAACCACACTGACATTGCACCACACACCTATCAGAATGGCTAAAATAAACAACAGAAAGGCAGGTAAGGATGGAGGAAAACCGGATTTCTTACACATCTGAGCTTAAATATTAATCGGCTCATAGAGGCCTCCAAGAACACCTATCTAAGTAGTTTTCCTCCCTGACCCACCTGTAATTTTCTGTTTTCTCTGTCTCTGTACCTTCTTCATCTTGTACATCACAAGTTGCCAATATGCATATTATACATGTATAAGGAGAAATATAAAACAAACATAATGCAATACAAATATATATGTATACACACATATCCTCTTGATCATTACTTATTTCTCCACTTGATTGTAAGATAGATGAGGGCAGAGGCCACATCTGGTTGTGTCACCTTTGTGCTCTGGGCCCCTTAGGAGTGACCACTCAGTCCAAAAGAGTCACATTATCTTGGCTCTTTGAATTGACAATCATTGCATGTAACATAGGCTGAAAGCTGTGGGATATTGTATTTCTTTTTTTACTCATTTGCTTGCACTACTACATAGCTGACAGCTGTGCTGGTCACTGGGAACATAATGATAGAGAAAGGGATGATCCCTGATCTCATAGACCTTGCATTCTAGTTGTGGAGAAAGCTGGTTAAACATGAAATAACAGTAATATGCAGGTAGTTCTGTAATAGGGGCTGTATTAGGCACTAAGAGAACAGAGTGAGTAAGAATTTTCTTCACTTTACCTCACACAGTTCTTGATGTTCGCTGGGTGATGCCCACTAGAAAGGAATGAGTTAGCACCACCCTTTCAAAACATTTAAACCAGAGAAACCAGCTAGGGCATCACAGTGTTTAAGGCAGTGAGTCAAAGAGGTCACTTTTCTATCATGACGTCCAAGAGCTTGCTCTGGATGTCATTCTCCTTTGTCACAAGGGCATGAGGTGATGCTCTATCTGACACAGAACAATGTCATCCACAAGGGCAGGACTTGGCCTTACTCCATGAGGTGTCCTCAATGCCAGGGATGAGCCTGGCACATATAGGTGCTCCATCCCTATTTTACAGCTCAGGAAGCCCAAGCTTAGCAAGGTCAGGCTTGTGCCAAGTTTACATGGCAAGTATGCTATACCTTAGATACTGTGGTTAAGTGGAACATCTCATTCTAATTCTACTCATTCGAATTTCTCCTGAAAGAATTGTTGTTCTCCACTATTTAAAGGTCCAGGGTCAGATACCCCCATGTCCCACTGTCCATAGGGCAGCAAATAGTCCAAGGACAGGGTCACACTGACAGGTGCCTTCCCACCCTGCTCTGCGCCTTCCCTTAGAGGACATGCGTAGTCCCGTGTTGGGGAGGCCCACTGCTAACCGTGGCTACACTGCTGTGTGTTTGTCTTCTCACAGCTCTGAGGAAGGGCTCTGATCTGGAGAAGGCTGTCGCCACCATCGCTCTGATTTTCAGAAATTCTTCTGACCCTGACGGTAAACTTGAAAAAGCGACAGCCAAACACCTGCTGCAAACCCAATTTAGGAAATTTACAGAGGTAAGAAAATGGGCAGAGATGAAGAACAGGGGCCACACCAGCATGATGGGCCAGAGAGCCTACCGCTCCTGCTCAAGGGACCCGTCATGCCGTCTCATTCAACAAATACTCATTGAACATCTACCATAGGTCAGGAGGTGAGCTGAACACTGGGGTTAATGCAGCGAACACGCTAACAATCCAGCAGAGTAGAGAGAGATGCTGAAAAAGTAATCAGAAATAGCCTAAGGCTGGCAAAATGGTAGAGCATGCAGTGCAAGAGAGAAACAGAGAGACCCTCTTAAGGTGGGTGGTCATATAAGGGCTCCTGGAAAATTAAGGTATATCTAAGATCTAAAGAATGAGCAAGAGTTAGCAAGTCAAGGGGGTGGGGTGAGGATGTTTCACACAGAGGGAATGGCAGATACAAAGGCCTGGAAGCATGTCAAAGGCCTATGAGGGCCAGTAAGTAGTTGTTGACAAAGGGGAAGGAAACAGGAGGCAGTGGAAAATGAGGCTGTGATGTAGAGAGAAGCCGGATCTCACAGAGGCACAGCCTGAGAGCAGAGGGAAGCCAGAAATGGTCTAAGTCCAAGAGGAAGCAGTTATACGAGCTACAGATTTGACTGGGGTAGAATTGGGGGTGGGACAAAGAAATGAGTGACAGCAGGGAAGCTATCCAAGCAGAAGGCAGTGCAGTGGTTTAGAGTAGGAAGGTGACTATAAGAGACATTTGGAAAATGGAATGAATAAGTTCTGATAGCTGATTGGCTGTGATTGTAGAAGGACAAGAGGAGAAAATTATGATACCCCAGTTCTGACTTTGGGAAGAACTGGGTGGTCCCTTTCTCAGAGAAGAGACGGACTCAAGGATCAGCAGGTTTGAAGAGAGATGAGGATGGGAGAATGTGATGCATTCCATTAGAACATGCCAGGTCTCGGATGTCCATGAAGGGGAGGTGAAACTCAGCAACAGGATATATGAGTAGGAAGATCAGAAGAGAGATTCATGTTCAAAACAGAAGTGAGAATTAGCAGTATATATAAAGGGTCACTGGCCTCAACAGTGACCTAAATCACCTAGAGGCACATTTCTCTAATTCAGTCATTTGAATACCATCTTCTACATCTTTCCCATATTTGCCTGTAGCCTGCACTATAATTTACTTAGAACCTTATTCTTTAAGTTAATGTTCTACTTAAATACATGTGTTTCATAAAGATACTTTTTTACTTTTGTAAATGAAAATTCAGTGGGTACAGTGGACAGTAGTAAAATAAATAGTTGACTATTAATTCTTATTTAATATTTATTTTTGCATCACCTCAAATTGCATTACATTCTACCAGACAGTATATGAGGACTGTCTGAAAAGTATCCAATCAGGTTACTGTTCTTTTTATATTGATAATGGCTGGATTTTACTCACATTGTTTGAGAACTATTGGCCTAGAGAAAATTAGTAAGCATTGTAAGTGATTTAAAGGATAAATGTAAAAGCTTTATAAGAGAAGTATTATAGTTCCGCTAAAATAACTAAATTAAGATAGATAGATAGATAGATAGATAGATAGATAGATAGATAGATAGATAGATAGATGTTTTTGGCATACCAGAGTTACATAAAGTATCCATCTAGGGGAGAAACTGGGTCAAGGGTACAACTTCCTGTGAATCTATGATTATTTCAGAAGAATGTGTGTGAAATTGTCTTTTTTTATTTATTTTTTTAGGTTTCACACATAAGTCACTTAAAAAGTTGATTTGACAAAAACAGAATAACATGGTCGTTTCCAGACTTCGGGTGGAAGAGGTAGTGGGGTGATGAGGTCAAAGGGTATACATTTTCATTTCTAAAAAGAATAAATTCTGAGGCCCTAGTGTGCAGCATGGTGATTATAGCTAATAATACAGTATTGTATACATGAAAGTTGTTGAGAGTACATTTTAAGCATTCTTACCAAACTGTGGTAACTAATTTTCTTGATTCTGGTAATCATTCCACAACATAGTATATGTATGTCAAATCATAACATTATACATTTCAAATACATGCATTTGTATTTGTCCATTATTCTTCAAAAATGTATTTAAAAGAGCGTGTGTGAGAGAGAAGACAGAGAAAGAGACAAACTACAATAATACAAAGAAAAACAATTGGCAGGAAATGTTAATAATAGCTATCTGTGGGTAGTGGGGGAAAGGGTTATTTTTATGCTCTCCTTTTTAAAAATGTTTTTCTAAATGTCCATTATTAAACATGCATTAATTTTGAAATAAAAAAGCTTTAAGAAAATTGATTTCTTCAGATAGAAATATCAGACAGAATTTGACAAGGAATCAAAAGATCTGGGAGTTGTTAGCAGGAGGGTGGGTGGATAAATCCCGTATTACCTGCATCAGAGGCCAAAAGAAATGACCGATCCCAGAGAGAAAGAGGGCTCTGTGTCTGGCTGCCTGGGATAGTCTCAGGGAGCTTATCACAAGGATGACAAGGAAGAACTAGTGGATGGATCGTCCTGACATAATCCATCACCCTGAGAACCCCAGAGGGAAAGTCGTTAAAGCCCACGGTGTTAGGAAAGATACCGAAGCCCCGTGTCTCTCGGGGGAGGCTGACCATGAGAAAGGCGGCCAGGTTCTGGGTGTCTAGCAGCAGGCACCCCCAGGCTTCGGTGCAGCCCTGCCCTGCAGATGAGAGGCAGCAGAAAGCGGAGCGTGTATTCAGGGGACTGCAGGGGACAGACAGCTCATCCGGCGGCACTCTCAGGATCAATGCTGATGGCGTGCTTTCACTGCATGAGCATCTGTGTCATGGCAGCGACGCAGCCTTGGGTCAGCCACCCGGCTCCCTGAGACTCCCTAGGACAGATATGGACACTCGTGAGTCCATAGACTGCAGAGGCCCCTCGTTACTACCAGCTGCCTCCTCAATCCCAGGTGGAGTTCTCTGATAAACTGAGCTGGACCTTGTCTGAGGCCTGGCTTCTGAAGGCAACACCTCCGTTCTCATAAGTCTAAACATAACACGGGGGCCTTAACAGTCTATCACCAGCCCTGTGTGACAGAACTGAACACCTAAAGGCACTGCTAAGGCCCTACAAAAGCAAAGATGGCCAACCCAAGAGGGCTGGACCTCAGTCAGCTCGCTGCTCTAACGATACCTGGCAGAAAAAAAGGAAGACCCGCCACCATGTCTGATCTCTAAGCACCTGTGCCTTTAGGCCAGTGAAGTGCTCCTATCTCTGCCTCAGAATCTGACCCTTAGAACATGGCATTCAGCCCAGTGAAGGGAACAGAGAGCCCCCTC
Organism: Craseonycteris thonglongyai; assembly: GCA_004027555.1. Lineage (NCBI taxonomy): Eukaryota > Metazoa > Chordata > Mammalia > Chiroptera > Craseonycteridae > Craseonycteris > Craseonycteris thonglongyai. The sequence goes on along the minus strand of PVKE010002571.1, from coordinate 21,916 downwards.
AGCCCTCACTGGGAGGGGTAACCTCTGGAGGACGACCAGCCTGGAGAAACAATCATCTAAGCCTGTAAGAGGCATGTGTTAGCATTCTTAACGCGCCTTAGTCCCACCTGTGATGGTTTCTCACAGCCAGCACATGAGGGAACAAACATGTGCAGTCGAACTCAATGCAAAAAAAAAAAAAAAAATCAGTACAACATTGAACCCCATGACCCTAACGTTGTTAAAGCCACTTGGGAAGCTATTTCACAAGCTGCAGTTGGCAACCAAAAAGCCTCGCTCCACTAACATACCATGCATGTGTTTTCCTTCCGTCCTTTTATGAGGACGATGAACTCAGATTTGATTTGTGATCCAACTGAATGCTGAACCATCTTCCAAAGCACGTATTTTCTTTTCGCATGCTTTATTTCGTATTTCTGGATAATCAAATTGTTCATTGGGAAAGATACTGTATAGCTCCCATAACAAAGAGATTATATTTTGAAAATCTGGAAACATAACACTGTCTGTGTCTGTTTATAGAGGCAGGATAGCTTAGCAGTTAGGAGTGTAGACAAGGCAGCCAAAGCTATGAATCTGGCTCTATACTGGCAGCTGCCTGGCCTGGAGCAAGTTCCGTAAACCTTGCTGAGTCTCTGATCCTGTATCGGTAGTGTGGGGATAATACATTCAGTGAGGTCACTGCCAGGATTCAATGAGATCACTCATGAAAAGCTTTAACATGGTGCTTCACTAGTTACTGGTAGCAGCTTGACAAGTTGTTATTGATTATTGCTTATCATCTGTAAAACCAAGGTGGCACAGTGCGTTAGGTTTTTACTTTTTCTTTTTTATTCTTGCAGGGACAAGAAACCCAACCAAAATACAAAGACCTCCTTTCGGAGCTTGACGAGCATGTAGAAAATAAGCTTGATTTTGAGGATTTCATGATCTTACTGTTAAGCATCACTGTAATGTCAGATTTGCTACAAAATCTGTGGAATGTAAAAATTACAAAGTAAACAGTTTTTAAAATATGGTTAGACAAAATAATGGCAAAAGACAGGGTTAAAATCACAGATTTGTCCCCATTTTAAATGATAGATATTTCCCCCCATTTTATTTTCAATTAATAGACTGACACTGCCTCTGGGATAGCCCGGGACGGTTCCGCCTGCTAATATTCAGGCCCAATATAATGCCAGCACTCTATGCATGCGCCTCAGGAATGTTTGAATAATATGGTGACGGAGTGCTTTACAACAGATTTCATACTGCTGAATATCACCTTGCCTTTGCTGAGTCAATAGTGACGTAGAGCCCTCTGGTAATGGTCAGTGAGTCACTCACTCATTCGTTCATTAAGCTGAAGACACCGTACTGAACCAGCTCATCGCTGCCCTCACACACCAGCAGAAGTCTCACTGAGGGGGTGGGCACTGAACAATGCATTGATCATTTGCATATTCAGTGTAATTGTAATTGTGATAAGGCAATAGGATGCTAAACAAGCTGCTACCACCTGACCCGGGCTTACAGGTGAAAAAGAATCCTCCCTGGCATTCCAAAAGACAGAATTATAGGGGTCAAAACTGATCAGTGGCCACCGATAGGGGTCAAAGCCGATAGGTGGTAAGCGGAGTTGTCCCCAAATGGGCAGGACAGAACTTTTAGGGGGATGGAAATGTTCTGGATCTTGATTGTGGTGGGAGTTTCATGATTACATGCATGCACACTAAAAAAAGGTGAATGTTACTCTGTTTAAATTCTTCTTAAATAAACATGACTTAAAACTAACAAGTTAGCAAACAAAAAACTCAATATCCTTGTAATCTCAGACCACGGTTTAACCAATAACTCCTTGAGATTATAATCTAAAAGTGGTCATGTCCTAAGGACCTACTTCCCCTATGGTCATGCCTGTATTCCTGAGCTTAAATTATATCTGTGTATAAACACACACACACACACACACACACACACCCATCAATGCCAGAACATTTGAGACTGACTTTCACAAAAACCTTTATTTATTGTAAAATCATTGTAACTTCCCAAATCTCCTTCCTCATCTCTCCTTTCCCTCCGGCCCAGCACTGTAAACCTCACATACACATGTTAAGAAAACACGTTCAGGAAGGAGACCTTCATCCTTGGTCTGGTGAAGTGTCAGTTTCATCCAGTCGTGACCTACTGCTTGGCCCCGCCCACTTTCCAACCTCAGACATTCCAAGTCCAAAAGTTGACATCCTGTGTCAGGGAAAGTCCCAGACTTTACCCTCTCCCACCATTTGAATAGGAGCTACATGTGTTCAACGGGATTCATACAACGTGCCAGGCACCATCTTAGGGGCTCTACAAAGGTGAACTCATTGCGCCCCCATAATAACCCCAGGGAGGTCTTATTATTATCATCTCCCAGATGAAGAACCTGAAGCACCGAGGGTTGGTTTTCCCACAGTCATACACTTGGCAGGTTTGAGCATTCTGTGCCCTCTCTGTAGGCGTTGCTAATTTTGTTTAGTATTAGACTTGGTTGTTAGCAATAATATTATAGCTCAACAAAAATAGCTGTACACATTTCAGGCACTAGGAAAGAGCGTGGTACCAGCTGGGTCCCGGAGTGCCATTTGGCATTCCTCAAATAGAACTCTGTGGGTTGGTCTCCCTCAAAGGCACAAGTAGCTGAATATGGCAGCCTTGGTGACCGATGAAAAGGTCAAATTCACACCTTTTGGAGAAGAGAAAAAGAGACGCTGGCCAGTGACGTGATGAGGAAGCTTGGAGACACTCCAACCCTCAGGACTGCCAGGAAGAATTTTTGAAAATTCATCCCAGATGGAAGGTCACACCTCTCTGAGGAGGATTATCAATTATAGAATTTATTTTTGCTTCATGCAAAGAATGGAAACGGAACAAATGCATGTGGATGTGCTAAAGCATCAGTGACAGATAAACCAAGGAACATGATGCTAAGACTCGAGGTCACACAAACCTCAGGCTTTGGCTCTAGTCCCAACACCATGAACTCTACTCTTAAAAACAAAGGTGCCATCTTGATAATGTCATTGGTCATCATAGGTGAGGTTATGGATTTGAATGTATCTTGGAATCCTTTGGTTGCAAGAAACAAAACCCACTCAAATTATACAACATACACATAAGAGGGCTGTCTGGAAACCATCCAGCCGTGTAAACATTTTTGTTATATCCACAATGGCTGGATTTCCTCTGGGCAGTCCTCATATACACACAAAGGAAAGAAGGAGAGTTGTATTTATCAATAAGGTACAGGGGCATATTATAAAACGAAAGGGCAGTAAATGCAATTAATATCCACAAAATACTGCAAACAGTAGTGAAAAGCAAAGCCAAGGTTTTGATCTTAGTGTCTCTTGAATAAATTGGTTTCTTGTCTCTGCTTCTGTCTGTATGTTATCATTATTCTATTCTCTCTCTCTTCCCTTCCTTCCCTCTACTCTTTCTCTTCCTCTCTCATTTTTATCTCTGTCTCTAAATCTCTTTTTGTCTTTATCTTTTAACCAGTTTTGTTTCTTGGCACAAAAGCAAACACAATGTCCCTGTTACTGACTTTATTTCTCTCTTTCGTGCACAACTTGATAGAATTTCAAAAGCTCAAATCCAACACCCAGAAGAATCTGACTGGCTGACTTTGAGTGGAAACTACTAGTCTAATGTCTATACCAGATTAGCATAAATTATTCTCCAAAATAAGGCACAAGAGGAGGAAAAAGAAGAGAAGAAAGCAGGAGAGACAGCAGCAGAAGCATTTCATATGTCCAGGACCCCAAGGAAACCAAGAGTTACTGGGAAAGCAGTGACAATATACAGTGTTTTCCTTGCTTTTCTAGGTCATTTCAGTGTCATTTCCCAGTGAAGTCTTCCTTTAGGGGAAGGCTGTGGAAGTTTTAAATCCACATGGCCTCCAAGCAGGGTTTTCCTTGAAGAAAATGCGAATGGCAGAAAGGAGGCCAGGCAAGAGGGCGTGGGTGTGAGGTGGAGCCCATGGGACCTGCAGGGCCATGGCAGGTGCTGGGTGGGTGTCAACACCATGAGTTTTCTTTCTGGCTCTGCTCCTGGTCCCCTCCTCTTAGGGGTCTCAGATTCCTTCAGCAAAAGGGGGCACCAAGGCCAGATGTTCCCCCCAAGTTCCTCCCCATTCTGGTATCCTTTTGTGTAAACCCAGATTTTTTTTTTTTTTTTTTTAAGAAAAGTATAACAAGGTGCCAGTGAGTATATGGACAAAATTTAAAAACCTATCTTCTAATTCTCTTTGCTACCTCTTGACTTTGGTTATCTGCCCAATACACAGAGCACTCAACGTCAGAAAGCAGAAAGTGTCTTAGAGGAGGGAGGGAGGGAGGGAGGGAGAAAGGAGGAGGAGGAGGAGAAATAGGAAGGGAAGAGAGAAAGAGAAAGAATGAGCGAAAGAAGAAAGAAAGAAAGAAAGAGAGAGAGAAAGAAAGGAAGAAAGAACGAAAGAAAGA
>PVKE010002571.1:0-17329 GCA_004027555.1 Craseonycteris thonglongyai | reverse complement strand
CATGTGGCCATTTCCTGGCCTATAAGAAAGTTCTATAAGAGCAAGAGCCTTGCCTGTCTTGTGTAATACTCTCATCACCTAAAACAGCACCTGCTCTATTCACACTGAATGAACAGGTAAGTGAACGAATGATTCTTTCTCAAACAGAAGAGCTGGAAAGGAAAACTCGGATTCTTGCTTGGATGCAGGTCAACGTCATCCTTTCCAATAAGCAAACATGCTGGGCTCTAATGGAAGGTGAGCAAGCTGGATCTGACGACAAAGACTGTGCTCGTTTTAAAAACTGGTGAGAAAGAAGATGCAGACTTATTTGAAGATTGCTTTCACTCCAGTTTAGCTCAGAACCAGCAAATAAGCCGCACAGAGACTACCTCAAGGTCAAAGACACAGACAGAAAAGCCATTGTTTAGGGGCCAGGGAAGCCCACAGAGTTGACAATGTATTAGGACAGGAGCCCAGCACCTGGAACCCCACCATCTGTGATTATCTGGGGCACGGACACACTAGCACTCCTTCTGCGTCCTACTGATGGTTGGACCTCAGCCAACCCAACCATTTATTTCACAAGGCCCATTTTTAAAGATTTTTTTTTTATTGTTTTTGACAGAGAGAGAGAGAGAGATACAGAGACAGAGACAGAGAGAAGGGGGAGGGCCCAGAACAGTCTCCATAGTTGCACATCATTGGTTTTCCTACATAGTTTCATTCCACAGGTGGGCGCGGGGCTGCACAGGGCAGGAACTGGGTCGGGGTCTCACCCCGGTGAGAACTGAACTGGGGGCACTCCCTGGTTCAGCATATGGTTCCGCACGGGCCGGGGCCGGGATTCGATCCTCGGTCCCCGGGGCTGCAAAGTGAGCGCTCAACCCACTGAGCCATCCCAGCTTCTCCAACAAGGCCCATTTTTTAACATATAAGATAGACCCATTTCAAAATTCAATGATTTGTCTTTATATTCACAGTATCTTCACTAGCCTCATTTGCTGTCATTCCAGTTTCTTCCCCCCACCCCCTTTTTTTTTTTTTACCTTAAGGGTATACTTTGAACTCAAACAGATTAGCAGCCAATAGCAGAACAGATTAATCCTGGGACATCTTTGGACTTTTCAACCTGCGAGGGATGGAGATGCCAGGCCCTAGATGAAGGCTGATTGGGTGTAAGGCTGCTGCATCTCTATGGCCTATAATCATGTGGAACTGGCTGCTTCCTCAAAATCTCTCTTTGAAGGCACGGAGACAGCTGTCAGGACTGGGGGCTGCTGAGGCGCTTAAGGAAAATCAATAATGAAATTAAAAGTGAGAAAAGGAGACCCACAAAGAAGTTTCTAAAGAATGTTCGATTTCTCTGACATGTTGGATTTCAAGAAAAGGGTTTTGATTCACCCGAAAAAGCCTGTGTGGACTAGCACAGACGTTAAATTGAGAAGTAATGTGGCTCATTGCTCATGAGCTGTCCGTGCTAGATTGCCCTCTGCCCAGCTGCTTTCTAAAATCAGGGCGGGAGGGAGGCGAAGAATGGAAATCACTTCTCATCTCTGGGGTAACCGTGTGCAAGGCACTAGGGTTTCTTGACTCGTGGAATCTTTTTGAAATTAAGTTAGAGGCCGGGAAGATCAAAAGCCTGATACCAACTTCCACAGACCTGGAAGTCAATTTCCAAAAATATCCAGTTCTTCTGCGGAACCCAGAAGCAACAGCATGTAAGCACGTGCAGCTTTAAAGCCAAACCCACCGAAGTTTAAATTCTGGGTGGGTTTTTTTTTGGTTGGTGTTTTTGTTTTTTGTTTTTTTGGCAACCTGGATAACTTTGGACAAATTACATCCACTCTCTCAGTCTCTGTTTTCTTGTTTATTAAATGAGAACATGTATCTCAGAAAAATGTAAAGACAATTCACATGATTGTGGTACATTCACAATATCGGGCACATGGTACCTATTCCAGTGGTAGTAGCTATAACTCATATTATTGAAATCTCACCCTTTCCAGGTGACTGAGACTTAAAAAGCTCTCACACCGTGGGGAGGGGGATGTAAGGTTTCCCAGAATGCCACACCCTGTCAGTTACTGTTCCAGATACTCGCATTTATGTCTGTCTTTGCCCTGGTGTCTCTTTCTCCTGGAAGCCCTTTGGTCCTCCTTCTTCCAGTGGTTTTAAGAATTGCCAGATTTAGCCAAAAAACAATACAGGACAACCTCCAACAAAGAAAAGCCCGGGTCCAAAGGGCTTCACCGGTGAACTCTATCATAAATGTAAAGAAGACTCCATGCCAATCCTTCTCAAACTCTTCCAAAAAATTGAAGGGGTGGGAACCTTCCAAACTCATTTTATGAGGCCAACATCACTCTGATAGCAAAGCCAGACAAAGATGCCACGAGAAAACGACAGGCCAATTTAGAAAAAGGTAGCCTACAAATGTACAGAAATCCCCAACAAAATGCTAGTGAACCAAATTCCACCGCAGACACTATGAACAAATGGGATTTATTCCTAGGATACAAGAACGATTCAACAGATAAAAATCAATGAACATGGTACCCCACATTAACAAAGGACGACAACCACATGATCATCCCAACAGGTGCAGGGAATGTGTTCTGTAAATTCCATAGCCTCTCATGACAAACTCTGAAGGCACTAGGGTAAGGGGAAATTACCTCCACGGAATAAAGGCCACACTCCGATATGAGCAGCCCACAGCTGACATCATCCCCAGCAGTGGACGGCTGGAAGCTTTTCCTCTCAGATTAGGTATGGTGAGGATGCCCACTCTCACCTCCCTTAGACAACACAGGATGGGAAGCCCCACCCCTGCAACCAAAAGGGACTGTGAGCAGGGCTGTGCTCTGTTCTGATGAATGTCAGTGGGAGAGTGACCCACAGCTCATTGTGGCCGAGAAGCTGCCTGCTTCATCTGTCACCTACTGGAAAGGTCACCTCTGTGTGCAGCCTACAGCAAAAAGGCCTTCCACACCCCACTTCAGCTCTGAGCAGGCGGAGGAAAACTCCCTTTTCATGTAATGTTTAGATCTCACGTTTTCATGCTTGCAGTGTGTAAACTACCAGCCTCCCTGAGAAGTCCCTGCCCGAAATTTTCAAGACTACATGTCTGATGTGACCCAAAGGGCAATTTATCCCTGTCCTCCAAAGCGCAGTCAGTAAGGAAGGAGAAATAGTAGTGGGTGGGGGGGATGGGGGTACCATTTGGAAGCTTCTGGTTCAGAGTGGTTGTTGTTTTCCTACTGTCTTTATGCCTTTTGTAGAAAAAATAAAAACAAACAAACAAACAAAATGTGCTCATTATTTTAAAAGTTGAAGCACAAAAAGTACATCTTGAGTACCCCGAAGTCCACCACGCAGAAGGAACAGTTAATAGCATTTGAAGACAAGAGTCTCGTCTAGGGAAACCAAAAGGCACCCAGGGCTCCTGGGAGAAATGGCTGATTTCAGGGTAGTACCAGGGAAGGTGCAAGACCGCTGCCCTGAAAGCAGGGCTGGCTAATGGTCAGCCTCGTGACAGGATAGTGTAAACAAGCCTCAAGGAACCTCAAAGAAGAAGTGTATATAAATATGAAAGGAAGGACAAGTACTTCCTGCTTAGGGGAACAGGGTCTTGGGATGAGGATTCATTCTAGGTGAACTTTTGCTGAAGCTTAAATGAATGCTGGAGGACTTTTTCTGAAGCTTAAAGGGAATCTTAAACTCTCTAATTTTGTTTTTATGGGAACAGAATATACTCCTGTTCCTATGTTTTCTTAATTATGTTTTGATGATTTAGTTATCACATCCTATCGATGTAAATCAATAAAAACCAGCAGTGAGGAGAGCTCTTTGCTAGATGCAGCAAAGAGAGCTGGCCATCTGCTCAGCTTGATTTTTCAAGACATTCCTGGTGCCAGGGTCATCTCTGCATCTCCCGTTTACACAACAGAAAGTTATCCAAAAATTGATTGTATCAGGAAGAGGAACACCTTTTATCTAGTCTTCTATTTTCTGTATGTTGCTTATTCACAGCATTGTTCTTTACAAAAAAGGAAGTTTACGAATTTTCTGTGGTCGATAAAAGTCCTATTCACTGATTCCAAGACTTGAAGTTTTTCACAGTCCATCATATGATAAGGGAAGAAGTGGAGACTTGCGTTCTTCCCAAATAGGAACCTTAAAACTCAGTAGAAATGTGAAGATTGTACAGAAATCTGAGGAAGAAACAAGACCCCCAAATTTCTAAAGTGCCCACACAATTCCTCCAATTAGATAAGTTAACCAAGGATGTTAATTTAAACTAAAAACTAAAACATGGGGGTAGTAGATACACTTTTGCATATTTATATATTCATATATTACATGTGTATGTGTGTACATATAATGTGTGTATAATATATGAGGGCTGTCTGGAAAGTATCCAGCCATGTGATATAAAAAATACAGGCATTGATAGCTGAATTTTTTCTAGACAGCCCACTCGTGTATATATATATTCCCCCACATGTTTTCTTTCCATATATATTTCTTTTCCTCAACCAAATGTTTGAGCTAATAGCAGCTTTCAACAAAATCTATGCCCACTTGTTCAGTCTTATTTCTCATATGACTTGTCACACTAACAGTCACCAAATTTTAGATTGTTCTCACATTCCTCTGTTCTCAACAATGATTTTCTTCCTCAAATGCTCTGTTAGGCTATCAACAGATTGGTGAAGAGTCTGTTGTTGAAAGTGTGCATTTCTCCCGGGTAATTTTTAACCCTATGACCCTGTTGCTGAAATAGTCACTCCCGAATTTCTTGGAAGTACCAACTGCTTCATTAATCGCCCACGGATTGTTCCATACTTTCTGGTTACGTGCTGCTGGTCCAGTGTGTGTGTGTGTGTGTGTGTGTGTGTGTGCACTCAGTCTAACCCAAATCTCTGGAATAGAACTCACCCAATATTTTCACTTGGCAATTATGCCAGCTTTTTTCCCTTGGGGATCCAAGGCTGGTTGTGGAAGTCGGATTTGTGCTGCTGCTACATATGCAGACTCATACTCAACACCTCTCATTTGTGATTCTATCATAAAGAAAAAAGAAGCAGAGAGGAAGATGACATTCTCCTCTCTGAACTTGATTTGAAGCTGGCTTAACTCACTGAGCCACATGTCTGGATAAAAGCGTTTCCTCCTTAGATACCAATTAGAATAAACCTCTTATCAGAATGGGGTAGAGGTTGGCGGGCTGTTATTTCGATGGAATGGGTTATTAAGAGTCAATCTTTGGGGTGGGAATTGGAGGCTGCTAATCTAAGATTTTGGACAAGATTTTTTCCCTCCCAACATGCAATAACAATATCTAACGTTTACTGACAGATTTTATAGCAGCAGTCACAGTGCAAAACCCTTCTTTAATCCTGTAAGAGTCCTCTGGTTTAAAAACTGTATCATTTCCATGTTTACAGATTAAGAAACTGAGGTCCTGAGAATGTGCCCTGGTTCCAGAGCTGCCAATGACGAGGTGGATTCAAGCTCTGGTGAGTTCGATTCACTTGCATGTTCTTAAAATTATTTTTAGAGCTTTTAAGTCTTTAATCCATATGCAATTTATTTTGAAATATGATCTGAAATGAGATAAATATTTTTTCTGCAAATGTAACCAATTGGCCTGTCACAAGTTAAAATGTTTATTTAACAATTTAATGACAAGGACAAATGTTAAGTGGAAACAAGGGAGAACACCGAGCTATATATACACAGTATAAGAAGCTACATTAATGTGATTATATGTATAACCACTGAGAGGATATTTATTGAACAGTTGCATGAAAATATAACCCTGGGGGTTGTTAAAGAGTCTCAGATCTGGCATCAGACTGCTTGAGTCCATGTAAATCCCACATCCACCTCTTATTCTCTCTGGGCAGCTTCACTGAACCTCCCTGTACCCAGTCTTGCCTCTACATAAATGGAGATAATAGTATCACTTATCTTCGAAGGTGGCTGAAAGACTTAAATAAGTTTATCCACGCAAAACGCTTAGCATAGTGCCCAGCACTTCAAAAACACGGCTGCACATATACACATGGCAAATATGAATGAGGCAATAACATAAATTTTAATTTTTTTCCAAATTGTGTACAGTTTCTTGTTCTGTTTGTTTTTGCTTTTTTACTTAGAAAACAAAAAGGATGATTTTTAAGAAGTCTGGGGCTTAAGTGTATCTCTAATGCCAAAATACCCTCAAAATAACCAAAAGGTAATCTCATTACAAACTCCCCTGAGATGCAACTTCTCTGGGAGAAACCCTCTCCCCACCCACCTGCCCCACAGAAAACAAGCTCCTTGTTTCTCTAAGCTGCTAACACAGGGAATCTTAGAGCAAAGATTCGGTAAAATATGATTCCTTAAATAACAAATAGAAGAAGTATTTGTCATTATGAAAACCAGACGCAACAAATGTGAGTCCTGGGTATAGATCTAAGTCCCTGGGGGTGTTGTGAGAATTGGGAATCCGCTATCTTGCATGATAATATATAATTGGATCTGGAAGTCTGTTCAGTAATAGGTCTGGCAACAAGGCTGATAAGTAATCCTCAATTCATACCTCATTTCACTGCTGGGGACATGACGGAACCAGGCTCCACACGAGACAGATTTTCATGTATATAAATAAGGGGGCCAGACAAGCCCGTAGGACTCTAATCCAGGTACTTCCCCAGACACATGGACATTCTGGGATACAAAGCTGATTATTCAAAATAATGCAATTCTCTTGCTCAACTTCCTCAGGCTTCAGATGAACCTAACAAAGCAGAGATTTATCTACGTTTCTGCAGAGATGGTTGATGAAAAAAATCAGCCACATATAACTGGGAAAACAACTAGAGAAAGCGTACGGTAGTATATTTTCTACAGCTGAGAGTCTCTCCTGGCCGCCTAATTCCTGATGTTCAAAAGCCCAGTATGTGGTAGAAAAGGCTGGGAGGCTAGTCCTGGCAACCTCTTACTCTCTTGGGAAATGGTGGTTCAACATTTCCTTCCAAGACTCGCATCCCATCAGGACTTAGAAATCAGAGAAAGACTGAAGAGTAGCTGTGTGAGTTGGAGCTCGTTTCTTGGCCTCGTTGAACTTCATTTCACCATCTATCCCTTAAGAATACCTAACATGCAGCAGTTCTGTGGGGACAAAGACAATTCATTTAAAGTGCTTTTCTTGGGGCCTAACACCTAATGGGGGCACAGAAGCTATTAGCATCATTACTGGGGGTCTAATTTCAAGAGCCCTGGAAGGTTCTCTGAGTCACATGTTTCCTCAATTAATTTGATATTTGTATCCCTTGAAGTGGAGAATGGTCTTTCTTTTCCCCACTGTTATAGAGAAGGCTTAACTGCAAATAGCTAGGAGGGATTGTGATCTATTTAAATGTACTTTAAGTTACAAACAATCCATATCAGATTATAGCAGGTTCTGAAGGGCTAGAGGGGAAAGCAATAAAAATAACAACCATTTGCCTGCATTTGTTTATCACCGCCTGTGAGCCAGGTTTGCACTTGACCCTGGCAGGTGGCGGGGAGACAAGCCTGTGGACATTGAAAATGCTCCTCTCTCCTGGCTCCTGCTTCTCACCCTTCAGGCCTCCTTGGCTTAGATGCACTTCTGGGTCACATAGGTCCTCAGGTTCTGCAATCCTCCAACTAGGACTCTTAAGACAGAATCTTCCAGGCATCATGTGGGGATCAGTCTTAGCCTCCACACTGAGATGTGCAGGCAGCTGCCATTTCTTTTTTTCCCTTAACTCAGTTTAAATTCGTTTTTAAGCTTTCCCTCTTCTAGGCTGGGTAGAAATACCATCTTAGTCGCCATTGAGCAGTCACCCCTCTGGTAGTCACTTTCGAATCCAGAAGACAGAGAAAGGGCCCCTAAGTTCCCAGCGGCCATGGTCACCCCAGCTCCTCACTGCCCAGGTTGGCACTGGGCTCCCCGCTCTTGGAAGCGCACAGCTTCTATGGGAGCACAAATCTTGCTAAGACAGAGAGCCCTGCTGTCTCCCACCCCAGCCACCCCTTCGACATCTGGCTGACCCGGGAGGTCTGCCCCTGTGCAGTGTGAGGGCCCTGCCAGTTCTCACCCTCCAGCTCTGATCTCTTTGCACCCAGACAGCTCCTTCGAACCCAGGGCTCGGCAAACTTCTGTCCAGGGCCACAGAGCAAACATGTTAGGCTTGGCAGGCCATGCCCTCTGGGTCAGGACACTGGGCCGTTAGGGCACTAAGTCAGCCATCCCAATCCACACATGCCTGCGTGCGGTTTCGCCCCAATGACCCTTCGCTTACGGCTTCTAAAATTTTATTTTCATATGTGACAGTTCACATATCACAAAATTTTACTTTTAAAAAAATGTTTTGCAACACCATTCTTACGGTTCATGACATTTAGAAAAAACGCAGGCACCAGCCCAGATTCGGCACCTGGTCAGCTGTGGGCCAACCCCTGCTCCAGCCTCTTGTTGTCCTTGAAAAAATCAGCACAATCTTTTCAGTGAGTGCAAGCTTTTAGAAAACAAAAGCCATTTACTCATGCATTCCACCAAGCCTGGGAGGGTGACCAGCCATTCTCGATTGTCTGGAATTGAGGGATTTTCAGGATGTGGGATTTTCAGTAATGCAACTGGGAGAATGGGGCCAAACTCCAACAGCTGATCACCCAAACTATTAGGTGCTGGGCAATGAAAGGTCGGGAGTGAAGACAAAGTCTTTGTCTTTATAAGTTTGGGTGCCCTTCAGGAAGGAAAGCACCTTTGCCCGTAACAATGTTCTTGGCTTGGATCTGCACTTCTTCCCACACAACTCCACCCCTACCCCATGGCAGGGAATATAAAAAAAGACCTCATGTCAGGGCACCAAAAGAAATGCTTGGAGGAAAACCCCAATTCTATCTCAACAAATTGTCCTACTACACAGTGTTAGGAAACCCAATTCACTGAGTACATTTTAAAGGCATTGGCTTTGTTCAGCGATTCATAAATCAGGCATCATCTCATCTAGCAGGTAGAAAGGAGCTCTGAAGAGCTATACAAGGCACAATGGAGCAGAGCCAGAGAGGTTGTACTGGGCAAGAAAAGAAAAAAAAGCAGGTTTGTTACTGCAAGGTCACTATCAGATGGTAGATTACCTGACTAAAGCTGATCAAGCAATTTCTTTTTTCTTTTTTTAACATATATTTGTTTTTGACAGAGACAGAGAGACATACAGAAAGAGGGGGGAAGGGCCCAGAGCAGTCTCCATAGTTGTACGTCAATAGTTGGTTTTTTTTTTGACATGGTTTTGATCCACACAGGTGCGTGGGGGCGCAGGGCAGGAGCTGGGCTGGCGGCCTCCCATATGGGAGACACACCCCCTCAAGCCAGGGGCCAAACCAGTTGACAAGAGCTGAACTGGGGGCTTCCTGCATGGGAGGCACACCCCAGTTCAGCGTGTGGGTCGGCACGGGCCAGGGCCAGATTCCATCCTCGGTCCCCAGGGCTGCAAAGCCAGCGCGTAACCCTCTGAGCCCTCCCGGCTTCCCTGATCAAGCAATTTCTGATCGACTGGTATAAGAGTATTTCTGAAGCCGCCAAAAACTGTAAGTCAGTCTTGTTTTGGGGGCCTGGAACTCGACATAAGAAACTCCATTTGGGGTTTGTCTGGTCTTTAACAATAGTACTGGTTCTAAAGGTCAAAAGAAGAGTGGGAAGAGTAAACAGAGCCAAGTCCCCTCCCAGGCAAGGTGGGAAGCAGACACCCAACCATACCTGTACCCTCCCCTGAGGATACAACCAGGGACCTAAGGAGCAAAGCAAGGGCTCGCAGTGTGGCTCAACCCCTGTTGTACTAAAAACGAGGACACCCCACCACCACGTTATAAAAACTGTGGGCTACCTGACTGGTTCGATTCTGTGGGCGCTATTTAGAAGCCCTGCTGAACTACATGAGAAAGGACCAAATGTGAGGCTTTTTGGAAATGTGAGGTCTAAGGAAAAAGTTCTCTTCTCCTCCAACCCTGTCCCAGTTTTCCACCCCCCGTGAGAGAACCGGGAAAGTAATACAGCCCACCAGGGCCCCCGGGAGCCGGCTGAAAGCTTCTATTTAATCAGGAACATTTCCCACTCCAGGATCATGTGGCAGAGTGGTGAGTGATGCACTGATTGGATCCGGGCTCCTTGGGCCTCCCATCAGGTGTCATGATGAGTGTGCAACCTGCACCACCACACAAAGCCACCCTGGGACAACTGTCTGGCCCTTCAGGAGAGAAATCAGACGTTTATTTTTTTAAAAAGAATCTGATTGCATCAGACAGCCTGGGCCTCGGTGTGCTGTGTGTGCAGGATGACTGGGATGCACACTCCTCGTCTCTGAGCCCAGGGTAATAGCTTACTCCTTCAGGAAGTGATTTCGGTCTCCAGATGGGCTGTGTTTGTAACAACTGGCTGTTGCTTGCCTCTTGTGTCTTCCTGGCGTTCTACTTACAGAACGCGGCTGCGAAGGACGGGCTGACATCCCAGCTGGGAAGGCTTTGGAAAGCCAGCCAGGTGGAAAGGGAAGACAAGAGGGCTTAGCAGCTACGTGTATGGGGTGCGCATCTAGCTTAAGCGGCTGCTGGGGGTGGGGCAAGACAGGAACAGGCCCTCAGTTGACTTTCAGAGAGGAACTTGTTCTGTTTGGCTGAGGGGTGTGGTTGAAGGAGCCCCAAGAACAAGTGCTGTTATACAATCCCCACCCCTACCCCCACACACACCTGAGCACTGCTAATCAGGTCTGAGTGGTGAAGTCCCCTAACGGCCTGATATTGCTGCCTGACAGCTGGTAGTCAGGTTGCCATGTCAACAGGAAGAGACCCTGTTGGGGCTTATCACCAAGTTCTCTGTCTGAGGAGCTGTTAGCTGTGGGAGAGGCTAAGAAACCTGATCTATGAGTCCAGACTGCTTCCCAGGGTCATGGAATTATTCTGCCTCCTGGATCAGGGGGCACACTGGGACATTCACAGGCACCCAGAGTGAGCAGGGATGGAGTCTTCACACGAAGCGTCCTGTGTCACTAACAGGCAGTTCACATCTGCGGTGTGTCTGCCAGTATCTGAAATGCTGCTAGAAGCTACACAGATTTGCTTTGATGCTTGCAGCTGTCCTAGAGGATTGCTACTGGTATGTCCATTTTACTGATGAGCAAACAGAGGCGAAAGGGCCAAACATCAGAGCAACAGAGAATATGTTCATGAGATGGATGGTTACGCAGCCATTTAAAAATCACATCAAACGATTTTGAAATGTCATTCGTTATTTCACGACCTATTTGCACAACTATGCAATATTAGAATATCCAAATGATAAAATATATAGGATGAATAAAATATCCATTGAAAAAAAGGATGGAGAATCTTATTGTGGAAATAACCAAAGACCCCTCTCCCCCCCCCCCAATGAGAACAAACAAAGACTCTTCGGAGCTTGCTATACAAGGGCGTCCACCACCATCATCTGCATTTGTCAAAGGCGGAAAGGCAGGGCAAGCTGTGCAGTGAAGAAGGGGGACTTCAGGCATGCCCTGATGGAGGCTGCTGGCATGGGGAAGCTGCAGGGGGGCTGGCTAGGAGGGAGGCACCTGTGTGATTAGTTAAGGGAGCATACTTAGCGTTCTTTGGTTGGTCCTAAATTGGAAGCAGGGGTCAAACATAAGAGAAGCCAGCAGTGATTGGCCAAGTCTGATGGTTTGGGGCTAATTGCTGCAGAGCTGTGGTCTGGCTTCCTGGGCTGGTTGCTGCAGATGGTGGGTCAGAGTTCTATTTTTTAATATGATCTGACTGTCGTCTGTCTGTGTACCCAGTCTCCTAGCTATCAGGAAGGCTGAGTACTATAGTTGATTTGTTTATTTTCTTTCTAATTCCTTTCAGGTTTTTCTGAATGTTCTACAGTAAACAAACATTATTTCTAACAAGGAATAGTGTTCCTATAAGAAAAAAGAAAACGAGTTTCAGAAAGGCTAAGTAATCGTGCTGAAGTAAAATGGCTAGTACATAACTGACCTGGAATTGAGCTCAGGTCTTGCAGATATTAATGCCTCAACATTTTGCTGCCCTATATTTTTCTATGGATTTTCAGGGCTTAGGTACAGAAAGAAATGAGGATGCAGAGATATTTTAAGGAATTTATACAAACTAGCTGTTTTTTGTACATCACTTTAAAACGACTTCATTATGGTTCATCATTGAATAACTGATGACGTTTTAAGGTATAATCATATCTTCCAGGAAATGCCAATTTAAACAAAAGGTAATGATAAACACCCAATTTGTTTTAGGGAGAACATCCCAGGTAACACAGAGACTGACAAGCACTATGGACTGTCTTCCCAGAAAGAAATGCACAAAACAAAACATCTTATTATAGAGGAGCCCACAGATCCCAAGCCGAAAACCTGTGTTCTAATGGTGAATGTGTGACATCAGTTAGAGGCCTGGATGCAGGAAGACATCTGAGGTCAACAGGGACCTTTTGTGTGCCTCACCAAAATGTTCTGCTTATAAGTGTGTCTGCATTCAGTGCAGCTCATTTCTCATTGATTTGTGGTTAACAGCAGATAGTCAGGGCTGCCTCAGACAGCCACACAGATTGACCACTGCATTAGTGTATATAGACAACAGTGTGGATTGTACGGGGCAGCCAACCTAGATGTGGAAAAGTGAAATTCACAGATAATACCCGAAGTAACTTAGGCAAATAGCTGTTCCTTTTCCTACTACCAACTATTTTTTTTTCCCCTTGACACCCAACGGGCTTGTTTAGCATCCTTTCCTATTCCCATGAATGATCAAAAATAAGAAGGACGAAGTATTATATACCACTTCAGCCACCTCCGAAATTAATTCATGAAGAGTTAGTTAGAATTCTACTTCTGTTATGGCAGAATGAGCTCCTACCAGACTGAACTCCCACAGATTCCAACTATAAACTTTGGACAGCACACAAAAATCAACGGCCTGGAAGCTCTACAGCAGGTGTGTCCAACCTGCAGCCCAGAACGGCTTTGAAGGCAGTCCAACACAAAGTCTTAAGACATGAGACTGGGGTTTTTTTTGCAACCTTCTTTTAGCTCATCAGCTATCATTAGTGTGAGTGTATTTTATGTGCGGCCCAAGACAATTCTTCTTCCAATGTGGCCCAGGGAAGCCACAAGTTTGGAAACCCCTTCTGTAGAGTGTGAGCCAAATAGGCAGATTTTGGAGGGAAGTCAAAACTTGGAAGAACTCTGCAGAGAGATTTCCATTTTTATGGCTTTATCCTGAGGGCTGACTATAGTCATTACATGGTTTGGGGTGGAAAAACTCCAATAAAAAAGTCATCATTTTGGCCAGAAGAACCAGAAGAGAGACCCTCGGGACAACCATAGCTGCTGGGAAATGGGGGTGAAAGCTTAGTAAGGAGAAAGCCAAGGAAGGAGAATCTTGAATTCTGTACACAAGCTCTACTCAAGTCTCTGATAAACCAATAAACTATGTGTCATGGAGTAAACACAAAGCAGTTTTCAGGAACAGCTAAAAGAACTAAAGTAGATTTGTGCCAGCACCCCTAGCAGGGTAGACAGAATGTGTAGTTTGAGTATAACCTTCATCTCTCTGGCTCTCTCTGTCAAAAACAGTAAGTCTTTAAAAAAGAAAGACTAGGGAAGCCGGGATGGCTCAGTGGGCTAAGCACTTACTTTGCAGTCCCAGGAACCAAGGATTGAATCCCGGTCCCGGCCCATGTGGACCCATATGCTGAGCTGGGAGTGCCCCCAGTTCAGTTCTCACCGGGGTGAGACCCCGGCCCAGTTCCTGCCCTGTGCAGCCCCGCCCACCTGTGGAATGAAACTATGTGGAAAAACCAATGATGTGCAACTATGGAGACTGTTCTGGGCCCTCCCCCTTCTCTCTGTCTCTGTTTCTGTATCTCTCTCTCTGTCAAAAACAATAATAATAATAATAATAATAATAAAACAAACTAGTAATAAAATATCTATTGAGCATTTACAATAGATCCGCTTCTATTCCAAATGCTTTATATATGTGCTGTCATTGAGCATTCTCAGCATCTCTTTATGGTTGGTTGTTTTGTCACCATCTTAGACAACCTAGGATGAAAGGGGCTCATACGAGGTCACACAACCCAGTGGCAGAGCTGGGATCTGAGCCAGGCAGGCTGGGTCTGGAGCTCCCTGTTTCATTGCAGGGGAGTGTGGTGCCCCACCCCGGGGCGTTCTCAGAGTCCTAGGTTATCTCCACTGTGTGACCCGAGGATGCCGACCAGCCTGTGAGCCTGAAGTTCAGGAACACTCCGCATTCAGCAAACCGAGCACATTATGCGGGCTTTCAGAAGATCAGTTCTTCTTATTAAACCAAGTTGTGGCAAAGCTAACTGCATGCTGGAAGCTGCATGATAGCTTGTGATGGGCCCAGCATAAATGGCTTGTTTTCACTTCAAAAAGCATCACCTGTGACACGTGGCCCTAGAGAATACATATTCTTTCCCCAGCAAAACGGCATAAACTAATTTCCAAAATATCTCCAACCATCCTCCAACCCACAAGCCCAGGCAAATGAAATTAAACTCCACCTTCCTGAAGGTGAGTCTTTTTTAAAGCGTGATCTATGAACTTGTGTTTCATTCTAAATCCCCAAACATTGAGGCTATTGGTCTTGGTAAATGTAAAGATTAACATTTCTGAAGAAGGTACCCAGAGGGAAATATCCAGGCAATTACAAGTAATATTCAATAAAGAAATGTAATCAATACTTAATAAATCGAAGGCACTGCTAACAGGAGAAGAAAAGAGTTAGAAGATCAGAACGTGTGTGTGTACATGTGTGTAAAGAAATAACTAAGGAAAAAGCTACCCTCTCAATTTACATTATGATTAGGCCAGAGACCAATCCAGTCCTAGCCCAAGTTTGCAGCTGTCTTCCCAACTCCTTCTGTTAAAACCTAAAAAATTCAGGCATATGATGAGAAATGAAGATGGAACATCTGAACTTGCCGCGAGAAACATGGCAGGGGAGCTGGAAATGTTATTAAGAAAACTGCATTCTAGAATATCTAAGGTACAAGAAATGGTGAGAGAAAACTCAGACTTGATTTTTACACCTTCTGAAATGCGCAAGACAGAACTTAACTAAGGCAGGCCTTCAAAACATTTAAAATTCTCTTTCATATTGAGACGAAAATATTTTCCCTCTAGACCTTCTGCCTAAATTCTGGCATAAACCCAACTCTGTGTTTAAAAAAGAAAAAAATAGTCACTGTATTATAGTCAGGTTTTAAGAATCAATCCATAAAGGAGTGTCTGGCTCCTGGTCAGGGTTCTGTATTAGTTAGGGATTATTTGGGGTCTTGAACAAGGAAAGCAGCACAAAAGAATTTGCATTTTAATAAGACCACTTAGGCAGTGGGGTAGATGAAGGATGGGTTGGAGAAAGGAAACGGAAGGCAGGAGATCCACTGGGAAGTAGTTACAAGAATCCAGGAGAAGGCAATGCTGGCCTCGGCTGCGTTAGGAGGAGGAGAGGAATTCTGATGAACGTAGGAGGCAGAACTGAGAGGCCTGGGAACAGCTGACTGAGTGTCCCGGTTGTCTGGACACGGGAGAGGATTGCAGTGCCGTTCACGAAGACGGAAAACAGGCACAGGCAACAGATTGGTGAGAAAGCCCCAAGTTCTTCAACACGCTTCCTCCCACATGATCTCCAAGTGACTTCAGAGCACACGTTTAGAGAGGGGGCTCCGAAGCCTGAGTCCGGTTTCAAAACCGTGACTTCCACTTACTAGCTCTGTGAGTTTGATACGTGACTAAGCATCTCTGTGTTCTCATCTGTAAATGGTCTAACAACAGTAACCGACCTCATAGAGCATAGGACTTAGATACTTTATGTGAGGCGCTCTGCGTGGAGTCAGGCACAATGAAATGCTATTTTAGTCCTTGGTGTCTTTACATGGTTACTGGTGACAAAGTCAGTATGGATAGTGAACAACTGAGTACTCTCTAAGTGAATTCAGTTGGGCTAAGCCCCAGTTAATTACTGGGCCCCATCACCACCGGGCACAGACAGGTGTTTCAGGTGCAGCAGTGAACACAGCATCCACACCTCAAGCCTTCTCCATCCCTTTTTCTGGAATATTCTTTTCTCCCCACTTGCCCTTCACGTCACAGTTTATGCTCATTCTACCCCAGTCCTACACTAAGGGAGGGGTCTTTGCTATGATACTGATAGTGCCCTCGCCTCTTTGTGCCATCATCACAGATATGATTGTGTCGATATGTTCATTCAAAGCATTGTTTCCACACTTATTTTGAACGTTCCCCTTCCCACCCAATACCAATACCTCCTGTCTGTGTTGCCATTTCCGGGCTGCTCCCTTGATGAAGAGATAAGCCCTGGGGCCCATGTACCTCTCATTTTCAGACTCTCAGGTGCTTCTGCGACACAGGTCATTCAGATCTTGGATTAAAGTCTCAGCTCTGCCTCTTACCAGCCACATGGTCTTAAGCAAGCAACCTCACCTCTCTGAGCCTCAGGTTCTTCATCTGTAAAATGGGATAACGCTTCCTACTTCATAGAGTTGTTGTGAAGATGAGAACAAGTGTGTAAAGTTCTTTGCACAAGGCCTGGAACAGCTAAGTGTTCCAGATGTTTTAACCACTACTAATATTATGATTATCTTTGTAGTCAATTCCAGGTATACTCTCAGTGAGAAAAACTCATCACACTGCCTCCTCACAGATCTACCGTGTTTACAGAAGATTCTTCCTTGTCTTTCACTCTCATTTTCTCCAGCTTTTTTAAACACCAGGGGATTACAATTCTCTGGAACTATATTGATAAGGGGAAAAAAAACACAACAAAACTCCCTGAGTTTCACATGATCTGATAGTGCAGGAGAAAGGCAAAAAGGGAAGTGAGGGATTATTGCCATGGGGCCAATGATATATTTACTGATGCAATTAGACCACCTTCTCTAACTTGTTCCAAAAATTTCATTAATGAAATCCTGAGTCTTTTATCACAAGGTAGAGGAGGAAAGAAGATGGGTGAAGACAGCTCTAGACAAATGAGGATGACATTGGCTTTCTCAACTCATCAGAATAAATGTTTCTATTTCCAGATTATTTTCAGTAGATGCTATTGATGCCCTGCCCCGACTGTCTTGTACCGGGCCTGCACCAGCCCCCAGCTTCTGCAGTTATCGGTTGTTGATGCTCACACCTGTGTCTGTCTTGGGCTTTGCCCTTGGGTGCTTACCTGCCTTGTGTAAAGCTGACTGGGAGTTATGAGCCCCAAGTCCAAGGATGACCTG
>PVKE010002570.1:69114-81483 GCA_004027555.1 Craseonycteris thonglongyai | reverse complement strand
CACAGGGACAAACATAGACTCAGGGTAAAAGGATGGAAAACAATACTCCAGGCAAATGGCAGTCAGAGAAAAGCTGGAGTGGCCATACTGATTTCTGATGAAAAAGACATCAGGATAAAAAAAATAATAAGACATAAAGATGGACAGTACATTTTGATAAAAGGGATAATACACCAAGAAAACATGACACTCATCAATATATATGCCCCCAATCAGGAAGCACCAAAATTTACAAAGTAATTACTAACAGACTCACAGGAGATTTTGACAAAAACTACAATTATAGTAGGGGATCTAAACATCCCCCTGACAACATTGGATAGATCATCCAAGCAGAAAATAAATAAGGAAATTGCAGCTTTAAATGATACATTATAGGAAATAGACATATTTGACATTTATAGGACATTCCATCTTGCAACACAGGGCTATACATTTTACTCTAGTGCACATGGAACATTTTCAAGGCTAGACCATATCCTGGGACCTAAATCCAGCAAATTTAAGAACATTCAAATTATAGCAAGTGTATTATCAGATCACAAAGCTTTGAAACTAGAGATCAATTGCAAAAGATCAACTGCAGAGAGAACCACATATAATTGGAGATTGAACAACATGCTATTAAAAAGTGATTGGATCAAAGAGGAAATAAAACGAGATTAGAAAATTTGTAGAAATGAATGACAATGAAAACATGATGTACCAAAATTTCTGGGACACAGCGAAAGCAGTATTAAGAGGAAAATTTATATTATTACAGGCCTATCTCAAGAAACAAGAAAAACTACAAGTAAACACCCTCATACCTCATCTTATAGAGCTAGAAAAAGAACAGAGGTACCCCAAAGCCAGCAGAAGAAAAGAATTAATAAAAATTAAAGCAGAACTTAATGAAATTCAGAACAGAAAAACAATAGATGAAATTAATGCCACAAAGAGAAGGTTCTTTGAAAAAAATCAATAAAATCGACAAACCACTGGCTAGGCTCACCAAAGGATAAAGAGAAAAATCTTATATTTTCAGAATACGGGACGATAGGGGAGAGATCACAATTGATACTGCAGAAATACAAACAATTATAAGAAATTGTTATGAAAGACTCTATGTCACCAAATTTGACAATATAGAGGAAATGGACAAATATCTAGAAACATAGTTTACCTATACTGAACCACAAAGATTTGGATAACCTAAGTAGACCAATCAGCAGTATAGAACTTGAAACAATTATCCAAAAATTGCCCAAAGGCAAAAGGCCTGGACAGATGGCTTTACCAATGAATTCTACCAGTCATTCAAAGAAGAACTAACGCCCATCCTCCTCAAACTACTCCAGAAAATTCAAGAGGAGGCAGTACTACCCAACTCTTTCTATGAAGCTAATATCTCCCTAATACCATACCTGGGAAGGACAGTACCAAAAAGGAAAACTATAGGCCAATCTCACTGATGAACACTGATGCAAAAATGTGAAATAAAATTTTAGCTAACAGAATACAACAATGCATTAAAAAGATTATTTACCATGACCAGGTGGGATTTATCCCAGGGGTACATGGATTGTTCAACAGATGCAAATCAATCAATGTAATCCAGCACATAAACCAAACAGGATAAAAACCACACGATTATCTCAATTGATGCAGAAAAAGCATTCGACAAGATACAACACCCATTTAAGATAAAAACACTGAATAAAATGGGAATTGAAGGAAAGTACCTCAGCATAATAAAGGCCATATATGACAAAGCCTTAGCAAATATTATACTGAATGGGGAAAAGCTGAAGCCTATTTTCCTAAGATCAGGAACAAGACAGGGTTGCCCCCTGTCACCACTGCTGTTCAACATAGTTCTGGAAGTTCTAGCCAGAGCAATCAGACAAGAGAACGGAATAAAAGGTATTAGAATTGGGAGAGAAGTTAAACTGTCACTCTTTGCAGATGACATGATCCTGTATATAGAATACTCTAAAGACTCTATCAGAAATCTATTACAAATAATAGACAAATACAGTAAAGTCGCAGGCTACAAAATCAATGTTTGAAAATCAACTGCATTTTTATATGCCAACAGTGAAAATTCAGACAGAGATAAGAAGATCCATTCCCTTTGCCATCACAAACAAAATATTGAAATACCTAGGAATAAATCTAACCAAGAACGTGAAGGACTTATACACTGAAAACTATAAGACACTCTTAAAAGAAATTAAAGAGGACACAAAGAAATGGAAAGACATTCCGTGTTCATGGATTGGAAGAATCAACATAGTTAAAATGGCCATACTCCCCAAAGCAATATACAGATTCAATGTCATTCCCTTCAAAGTCCCACAGACTTTCTTTCAAGAAATAGATAAGAAAATCATCAAATTTGTATGGAACCACAAAAGACCACGAATTGCAAAAACTGTCCTATGAAAAAAGGATGAAAGTGGGGGCATCTCACTGCCTGACTTCTATCTGTACTACAAAGCCTCAGTAATCAAAACAGCTTGGTACTGGCAGAAAAACAGACCCACGGACCAATGGAACAGAATTGAAAACCGAGAAATAAATCCACAAATATATGGACAGATTATTTTTGACAAAGGAGCAAAAAATATGTGATGGAATTTGTAATTGTGTGATTTACATATTATAAATGCTAGTTATAAATTAGTTAAAATTTATTTCTTCTTTTCATGACATAAAATTAAGTCTTTACTATCTACCTACCGTATTTTCCGGCGTATAAGACGACCGGGCATATAAGACGACCCCCTAATTTTACAGTTAAAACATAGATTGAGGCCTATATTCGCTGTATAAGACTACAGCCTCGGAAGTGGGGGATAGTCTTATACAGCGAATATAGGCCTAAACCTATGTTTTAACTGTAAAATTAGGGGGTTGTCTTATATGCCCGGTCGTCTTATACGCCGGAAAATACGGAATATATACCTTGCTTTTTTTATTTTTTTAAGATGTATTTTATTGTTTTTGGTGGAGAGAGAGAGACAGAGAGAAGGGGGAGGGCCCAGAACAGTTTTCATAGTTGTACATCGTCAGTTTTTTTTTTAACAGCTTAAAAATTTAATACTGTTTATTTAACTTCAAAAATATTTCAGCGTTCTAAACGTACAAAAAATAACAAAACATTGCAAATTGTGTTCAGTACAGGTTTTTGAACTTTCTTCCATGCAGTGGGTCTTCACTTCGCTGACACAATGAAGAGTTCTACAGTTTGTTTAAAGGAAAAAACAAATGTTTAAAACTACTGCACTTAAACTAAAAAAGATCCAAACACTTCTCATGCCAGCTGACCCCCCTTTTCCACAATGGCAGCAGAATGCTATGTCACTATATACAAAAACAAGACAACCTGAAGCTAAATGGATGCCCACTGCAGTGTCCATAGGTCCAGCCTCACAGTGTATGCCCTGAGCTACGGCCCCTCCAAAAGGCATCTTCTCCACAGCCTCAATGCCAAGCAAGAAGCATTAAGACCTTGTCTCGGTTGTTTTGTTCTTTTTACATACTATAGATATGTACAGTTGATAACTCAGGATTTCTAGCCAATAACCATATAGTTAACACTACCTTACAGATTAAAAAAAAAAAAAAAAAGCCAGAAACATCTTAAAATGCCTGTCACACCAACAGCAGAGTGCACAGTGAGGAGAACACGAGAGCCTTTTCATTTTTTTTTAAATGTTTGGACGTTATGTACAACTTTGATACAGTTTCAGGGTGCTGCAGACACCCATGGCCACATCATTTAAACCACTGACAATTTCTAGAGCACTTTGAGAGACTACTATGTGATCATGATCCAGTTGTGTAATTAATCCTAATGAGGGCAACAGACACATCTCAGATTGAGAGCTGTGTCAAATACAGTGCTCCCCTACTCTAAGGTATTCACAAGGAGACAGATAAACAGTTTTTTTATTCCTCCTCCTCTTCCTCCTCCTCCTCCTCTTCCTCCTCCACCTTTTTCTGGGCAACTTTAGCAGGGCCCTTTGCGCCATCAAACTTTCCTTTAGACTTATAGTCTGCGACATCCTTCTCATACTTCTCCTTCAGCTTTGCCGCCTTATTGTTGTAAGGCTGCTTTTCATTGTCACTTAAGTTATTCCACATCTCACCAAGCTTCTTTGCCACATCTCCAATAGAGATGCCAGGGTTTATGGATTTGATCTTAGGGCGGAATTTGGAACAGAACAGGAAGAATCCAGATGATGGCCTTTTGGGAGCATTGGGGTCCTTCTTCTTCTTGCCTCCCTTAGCTGGTCCATAATCCTTCATTTCTCGATCATAGCGTACTTTGTCTGCCTTTGCCATTTCATCAAATTTAGACTTCGCTTTCCCAGACATTGTCTTCCACCTCTCAGAGCACTTTTTGGAAAATTCTGCAAAATTGACAGGGACCTCTGGGTTCTTCTTCTTATGTTCCTCTCTGCATGTCTGCACAAAGAAGGCATAAGCAGACATCTTGCCCTTTGGTTTCTTGGGATCACCTTTAGCTATCTTGACTGTATTGTTCGCTAGTCTCCATCGTCAGTTTTTGACATGGTTTCATTCCACAATTTGGATGGGAACCACACAGGGTAGGAACCAGGTTGGTACTGGGCTGGGGCCTCCCGCATGGGTTGCATGCCCCCACAAGCTGGGAGCCAAACTAGGGGCTTCTCACATGGGAAGCTCGACCTGTCAAGAGCTGAGCTGGGGTTCACACCCCAGTTCAGCATATAGGTCCTCACAGGCCTGGGTTGGGGCCAGGATTTGGTCCTTGGTCCTTGGGGTTGCGAAGCGAGCGCTTAACCTGCTGAACCATCTGACATCCCCTAGCTTGCTTTTAAAAGTGTTTCAATCTAATTATATTTTCTCTTGGATTATGCCTTTCTTGGAATTAATTTGGCTTAATCTTCATTACTAAAGTTGTTAAAGAAAAATTTCAATATTCTGGATTATTTATGATTCTGAAATAAAGTTTATTTTCCCAAGCACATAGTGATTAAAAAGTACTTAAAATTCTATTTATTTATTTATTTTTACTACAGAAACAAGGACCTACTAATATGCTCTTGCGTCATCTTGTACGAGATGTAAAACAGGTAATCTAATTACAAAGATGTACCAATGTCTGTGTATTACCTTCACTTTGTGATGAAGGTGTCACCAAGTTTTGCTTTTAATGTGTAGATTTGGATCTTATAGTGAATTATAATTATAATACCTATGCTCTTTACCAGTGACTGGACAATTTCATCACCAAACCATATAATTAACATTTTTTTCTATAATTCACTTTTTTCTTAAAGATTCAATTCACCAAGTAAGTGGCATTAGTTAATTGTTTTCTCTTATAAAATTAGAATCAAAGACATAGAAAACTTTAAATCAGAACTTCAGCTCAACATGATAGAGCAGTACTGCCAATGATGATAATAATACCTATTGAAGATAATGCTTTCTGTTCTATTGTTCTTATTAGAGCGCTAATATGTAATTTCCATTATTTTTATTATTGTTTTGCATTAGTGATAGCTTGGGGGAGAGTACTTTTTTTGTGTGAGTCTAAGTACCATTTTAACTAAGGAACCAAGTGAATTCCATTGCTCTATAACATTTTGTTTATTGTGTTCTCATTGAAACTTAAGTCATACTTAAAATAATCTATCCTATTACCAAAACTTTCCAACTTTAACATATTTTTTTGCCATAATTTCTTCTCTTTTAATTACCAAGAATTTTTATTCACATTCACAGAAAACTGAGAGTGCCTTTTGTGTGTCACCATTATTAAAATTTATCTGTGACACATTTTAAAAGTTCTTCCCTCATTTTTCTGAAGTCTATTACCTAAGGAATGAGTGTGGACTTTCCAGTTATGCTGAGTTGGTAGGAGAGCCAGAGTGAAAAAAACTGCAGGACATTTAGTTGGCAAATTAGTAGTAAGCAAAAATATCCATGCTTATATGCATTCAGGTGTATAGGTTGTGTGGATTTGTGTTTATCAAAATGATTTTCCTTAGATTATTTTCTTAAACTCTGATTCTGTCACAGTGAACTGAAGAAAAAGGAATGATATAGGTTAAATATACCCTTAGTTGCAGCAAATAAGTATAATTTTTGATGTTCCTGGGAAAAAGTTAATTATGAATGTGAAAAAGAAATTAAATACCTTACATATACATATGTATATAATCTTATTTCTTATTCAAAGTTTTGTTAACATCATTCATAATCTATTCATTTTAGATACCTTGTTTAGCAGTCTGTATACCTTTAAAAATGTCCCACGAATTGCAGTTCAGAACAAACAATTTTGAAGAGGTAGTAAGGTGCTTTTTAAGGGGTCAAAATAATTTTTATTTAGATTAAGATCCAGGTGCTTGGGTGTCTGCTGCTCAGCTTTTCTACTGACCATAACATTTATCTTGGCACAGCCTCATGTTTTGAAATCTCATTTTGTTCTGCTATCCCGTGTTCCTTACTCCTTTTTGGTCTACTTCCTCCAATGTTCTTGTTTTGGTATGATGTGGTAAATACAGTGTGAAGTATTATAGCCATTTTTGTAAAGAGAGTACTTTAGTATATTTTTCAGTAATTTTACTTCTGTTTATAGTAGTTATGTCATTTCCAGTTAAAAATAATCTTTTATGCCAAATTGAAATGTATTTTATTCACGAGAGAGAGACGAAGAAGAGAGTGAATGAGCAGGTAAAAGCAGATATTCAATGTCTGTAAAACTACAACTAAAACTTGTTAAATCTACTTATGCTTTCCCATCTGAACAAGCAGATTGCATCAATAGCTGGTCATATTAATTGATCAGTTTGTAAAGATGAATGAGATGTATGAACACATGTCTTTGCAGTTGATTTGGTTTTATGTTCTATTATGGCCAAAAGAGGTAGAAACAGAGAACTGAAAGTTATAATTGATAACATACTTTTGTTTCAGCACACCCTTCTACCTGGCTACAAAATTACACTAATTGACATTGGACTGGTAATAGAATACCTCATTGGTGGAGCATACCGCAGCAGCTACACTAGAAAAAATTTCAGAGCCTTCTACAACTACCTCTACAGAAAACACAAGGTAGCACATTTGAAAAGTACTTAGTAAAATTAAGGAGTTCTGGAAATAATACTTAAAAAAAAAATTGCTTGGGAAGTTCAGATGGGATTTGTTCTAAAATGGACATTCTGTTTATTGACATTTATACAGTATCTGCTATGTGTAAGGTACTGTGCTAAGTGCTGACATACTGGCCTGGAACGGACATAAAGATTGGGAGTTTAGAAACTTGTAGAGAAAACATATCTATGACAAACTGGCCATAATACAAAACATCATATAATATGTGCTATATTGATAGAGAAATAATGTGATCAGAAAAGTTAGAGGGAGAGACGACCAGTTCTTTTCTTTCCTTTCTTTCTCTTTTGAAAATACAGAAGTCCAAAGCTTAATAGGATTAGATCTGTAAACTCATAGTAGTCTATAGTCTGAAGATGGCAAACTCAGAACAAATGTTTAGGGATTGTACTGGAAGATGCATGCGGAGTGTGCTTAAAAATACATATCATAGTTATTTATTTTGCTGCATAGTTTCGAAAGCCCAGGAATGTAAAATTAGACAGGCTAGGTGATTAGCAGAGAAAACCTTGCTTGTTTCTTAAAAACTCCCTTACAAATTAGTAAACTGAATAGATTAGTTCTTACTAGAGGATAATGGAAATGTTGAAAAGGTAGTTTGGGGCAGGTTTTGGTTGAGAGAAGAGCAGGAGTGATGAAAGGCACAGTACTGGGGACATCAGGCTATGTGTTTGCCGTGACAAGGAGACCTTTGTCATTGGAGAAATTGCCAGAAAGTTGTGAGAGGTTGAGACTAGAAAGGTAGTTTGGGATAAGGTCACATGAAGAATCCTGAATACCAAGCTATTTTGACCTTTACTTATAAGAATTAGGTGAAATGAAAGCCCAACTTGGATTTAGGAAATGCAAAAACAAACGAAAAAAGCCACATCTCAGAGAAAAATTGTTCTTTACTGAAATTTCAAAGGCCTAGGGATACACTTGAGATTTTATCTCCTGCATTGAAACAGAACACACATGGCTGTGAGGTTACCAGTGGCAGGTACAAGGGCTGACTGTGACCTTGGTGCTGCCCAGAGGGGAGCATGCTAGGCAAGTTCCGTAGTGTCCTTTCTAGATGTGGAAATTACTCATTTCTCTGATTATTTGCTAGTAAAGGAGTACAGAGTTTATTGTTTCCTAGTAAATTAGATCATAGCAGTTACAAATACGTGATTTGGAGTCAGAAATCTGGAACTGAATCTTCATTTTGCTCATTAATTATCTGTGTAATCCTGAGGAAGAAGTTTAACCTGTGTGTCAGTTTCCTCATTTATAAAATGGGAATAATACCCCTTTCATAAATTCATCAAAAGAACTACATAAAATATTATCTGAGAAACCCATAGTTCTGGGTTTTCCATAGATAGTATAGACTGGGTTTTCCATAGACAATTAATTATACTATTAATTATACATCACAATAATGATAATTTGAATATATTTTAAAAGTCATGACCCCATCACTTTTATGTCTAATTTATGCCCACAAAACACAAACTAAAAAATCAACAAAATACTTCAAACTTTATGGTTTGTTTCATAAATTTTTATGTCAGTCCCTTTAAGAATGTTTCTTTTTTGCTTTTCTTTCTCATTGATGAAAGTATCAAGCTGATGAGCAATGAATTATAGTGTTGAATCTAGCCACTGGAATTCCATGGGGAGAATAACATGTGGAAACATTCATTACTTTCTAACTTAACCTTGGAGCTGTTTGTGAATGGGAACTCTTTCTTATCAGAACGGTGTATCTTTATTGCCTATTCTGAGCATGTTCCAGGAATAGAACATCATTTTTCTAATGGAATTTCCACATAGGGAACGAATGCAGATCTATAATAGGGAACAAAAGAGCAAGTTTGCTTGATGTTAGGAAATAGTTCACTTAATAAGAAGGAGATCATGAGATGCTCTTTTTGGGTGAGAGAATAATTAATCTGTGATGAATGATTAATTAATATTTGGGAGGACACAATATTCTATTTGGTTTTCATTACTGTCTAGAAATATATTGTTAATTATTACCACTATAATCTTTTTCTCTTTTTGTTTTATTTTAAAAATAAAATGACCTATGTCAGAGAGTGACCAGCTTTGCTCAAAGCTTTTCCCAGACCCCTCTTCACCGAAGATGTGCTTCAGGAAATAAAAAAGAGTCTGCAGAAAGCACACTACACTCCCAGTTCATTCGAACTGCCCAGCCTTACAAATTCAAGGTACTGTTACTGCTTTTTAGGTTGAAAAGTAAAATTATTCTTGCATACAGAGACCACTTCTTCATTTAAAATTGGAGGAAGGGTGGTAGAAATAAAGGGACAGTTTACAAATATCATAAACAGATGGTGCAAATCAAAAGCATAACACAGCTGCTCCTTTAAACAGTGAGCCCAGGACAGAGCACTGGGAACTAAATGATAGCTGGGGCTGGCACATTAGTCTATTTTCCTTGTGCCTATGCCACCATGTCCAGATAGGGACTCAGAAAGGAAGTCCATGGGTTTCACCAAAATACGTAATCAGTAGCTTAACACTGAACAGTCACCCTCCTTTTTCTTGGGCTAATTGGTGGTGACTACTTCCTTCTTCTTTTTCACTTCTCTCTCGGGTTGTCCTTTTGTGTCTCCTTTTTTCCCCCTGATGCTTCCTTAAAATTAATTTTAGCTTAATGTTACTGCATGACAATGATAATGTGTGTGTGTGCACCCACAACATTGTTATTTCCACTCTCCCCATACTACCTAAATCCCTTTTTCATTTGGGGATGAATGCTTTTACTTGGGTTTTCATTAATGGTTTCTATGTTGGCTGAAAGGGTCTGCTTTCCATAGCTCTTAGAATGAAAACATTTTATAAAATTACTCTTAATCATCATTAATGAATACACATTCCCTTTATCTATAGAAATAGAGGAAACTTATTACAGTTTTTGGTATTACTTCCTTTTAATTAAAAATAATAATTATTGAATCTCATTATTTGCCAGGCATTATTTTGGGTGCTTGGTTGAATTTGGGATGCAGGTAGGTTGAGGAAAATATAGTGATGACTGAGAAATAGTCTCACTCTCCCCAAAGTAATAATCATAGTGTGATATCATGAAGCATTTGAGATGAGCTGTAGAGGATGGGTTTACCAGGTGGAGAATCATATTTCATTATTACCATCACTAGAGGAATATAAGCAGAATAAAAGAAACTTAAAACCAATTGATTTAGATGCATGTTGGCAACACTAGTAACATTTCTCTAAGGGTAAGACAATGAATCTATTTATAAGATGAATTTAGAGTTTTAAAATAGTTCTCATTTATCTAACATGTCATTTCAATCTAATTTTTTTTTTGGGGGGGTGGGGGGAATTGAAAGTTGTCATATAGTTAGTGATTCTGTTCCGAAAGTGTACTGTTTTGAGTTGTGCTTAGTGAACTCAGCATAGGGACCCTGGAACTATAAGATACAACAAGAAATAGATTATCTTACTAGGACAAATTTTTTGTTTCTAGTTTAAAAAAGCTATTATTATTTTTACCTGTTTTTAGTGATTTAAAAAAAAATTAGGGTAACTAATGTGTTTCACTAGGTAGAACAACATATATCGGAGTATTTGGAAACCCATCCCTATTTTATTTTACAACAGGAAAAGTCTGTAGTTCTTCACAAATCAAGGAAGAAGTTGAAAGAACAAAATATATCAGATGACCCTGAGTCTACTGGCTTTATTTACCCTTACAATGACCTGCTGGTCTGGGCTGTGTTAATGAAAAGGCAGAAGATGGCTATGTTCTTCTGGCAGCACGGAGAGGAGGCCACGGTTAAGGCGGTGATTGCTTTTATCCTTTATCGAGCCATGGCGCGTGAAGCTAAGGAGAGCAACATGGTGGACGATGCCTCAGAAGAGTTGAAAAATTACTCGAAGTAGGAATTCTCTTCACTTCATACTAAACAAGGACAGTGCTTAGAATGCTTAGACACTTTTATGCCCCTCAACCGAAAGATGAGTGGATCTGTTGCTGAACTCTGCTATTAATAAGGGTCTTTAGATATTTTAAATAGCTTTGTGAAATAAAAGGAAGAGAGGTGGCTTTCAAGTCTGGAGACTTGGATTCTAGTCCTAGTTCAGCTGTTTACTAATTGGGCAAGTCAATTGATGAGATTTCAGGACCTTAGTAGTTCAGCTATAATTTCTTTTTAAGATTTATTTTACTGTTTTTTGTTTTTTGTTTTTAATATTAATTGTTTTTGGTAGAGACAGAGAGAGATAGAGACAGAGAGAGAGACAGCGAGAAGGGAGAGGGGCCCAGAGCAGTCTCTGTAGTTGTATGTCATCAGTTTTTGACATGGTTTTCTTCCACATAGGTAGGTGGGGGCCATGCAGGGTGGCAACTGGGCTGGGGGCCTCCTGCATGGGAGGCATGTCCCCTCCAGCCAGGGGCCAAAATGGGGAGTGAGAACTGAACTGGGGGCCTCCTGCATGGGAAGCACACCCCAGTTCAGCATATGGGTCTGCTCGGGCTGGGGCTGGGATTCAATCCTCAGTCCCTGGGGCTGCAAAGTGAGCGCTTAACATGCTGAGCCATCCCGGCTTCCCCTATTTAAATTTTTTTTGACAGAGACAGAGAGAAAGGGAGGGCCCAGAGTGGTCTCCATAGTTGTATATAATCAGTTTTTGACATGATTTCACTCCACACGGTGGGCCAGGGCTACAT
This sequence comes from Craseonycteris thonglongyai, assembly GCA_004027555.1. Classification (NCBI taxonomy): domain Eukaryota; kingdom Metazoa; phylum Chordata; class Mammalia; order Chiroptera; family Craseonycteridae; genus Craseonycteris; species Craseonycteris thonglongyai. Next base: position 69,638 of record PVKE010002570.1, on the reverse strand, counting down.
AGGGCAGGAACTGGGCTAGGCCTCTTGCATGGGAGGCATGCCCCTGAGAGCTGGGGGCTGAACCATGGGCTTCCCACATGGGAAGCTTGCCCCAGTGAGAACTGAACTGGAGGCTCCACCCCAGTTCAGCATGTGAGTCCTCACAGGCCAGGGCTGGTATTTGATCCCGAGACCCCTGGGCTGCAAACCGAGCACTTAACACGCTGAGCCATCCTGGCATCCCCAGTTAATGACTTTTAAAGTTCCTCCCAATTCTCCAACTCTTTGATGCTACGTTAAATTAAAACTTGTGGTTTACTTTAAGAATCTCTCAGGCACAAAAACAAGTAAATGTATTATGTATTATTTATTAAAGAATTTGAGCATGGTAGTAGAAGATAGAAAAGTTAAAAATGTTTTTGATTTTTTGATTACTTAAGTGTTATAGTAGTGTAGAAATAGAAACTGATTTATAATTTTTTTTTTTTTAAACAATAAATCCTTTTTGTTGTTTTTTTTTTTTTTTTTTTTTTTTTTTTTTTTTT
>PVKE010002570.1:30078-69014 GCA_004027555.1 Craseonycteris thonglongyai | reverse complement strand
CTCCAGGTCTGGTTTCTTACTTAAGTCATATGTGCCATTTTGTAAAATCTTTAAGAAAAAAATAGTTTCACAAATTTTCTTAGTTGGTAGTCAGTTTTGAACAGTATTTTTTTTTGTCAAAAATTCTATTTTAGAATTGTCAGGGATTCCCAAACTAAGCAACATATAGCTTGTTTTGTGGAGTGGTGTGGAGTATCTTCACAAGTAGCTGTGGCTCACTGTGTGTAAACCGAATTCTATATTCTACAGCAGGGGTCCCCAACCTCCAAGCCATGGACTGGTACTGGTCCATGGCCTGTTAGGAACTAGGCCACACAGCAGGAGGTGAGCAGAAGGCCAGCGAGTGAAGCTTCATCTGTATTTGCAGTCGCTCCCCATCCCTCCCATTACTGTCTGAGCTCCGCCTCCTGTCAGATCAGTGGAGGCGTTAGATTTTCATAAGTGCATGAACCCTATTGTGAGCTGCACATGTGCATCTCCCTCCCCACCCCCCTGGAAAAGTTGTCTTCCACGAAACTGGTCCCTGGTGCCATAAAGGTTGGGTACAGTGTGAGCCCTCTAGTTCTGTTCCTTCAGGAAAGGGAGAACAATCCATTTCCTTAGTAGCAATCTCTTTTTTGTTTTGTTTTTTTGATAGAGAGAGAGAGAGATACAGAGACAGAGAGAAGGGGGAGGGCCTAGAACAGTCGCCATAGTTGCGCATCATTGGTTTTTCCACATAGTTTGATTCCACAGGTGGGTGCAGGGCTGCACAGGGCAGGAACTGGGCCGGGGTCTCACCCTGGTGAGAAATGAACTGGGGGCACTCCCCAGTTTGGCATATGGGTCCAAACGGGCCGGGGCTGGGATTCGATCCTCAGTCTCCAGGGCTGCAAAGGGAGCAGTTAACCCACTGAGCCATCCCTGCTTCCCTGAAATCTCTTGAAAATAGCTTTTGCAAACTGAGATTGTTAAATTGCGGTTCTCTTTTGTGTACTGATATTTTCTGAGTTTCCTACCTAATCTTTGTGAATGTTTCTGGGTCTCTTCCCTGCGTTTGTCTTCCCTGATCACCACTGTGTCATTGCAGACAGTTTGGCCAGCTTGCTCTGGATGTGTTGGAGAAGGCATTTAAGCAGAATGAGAGAATGGCCATGAAGCTGCTGACCTATGAACTCAAGAACTGGAGCAATTCTACCTGTTTGAAACTGGCTGTGTCTGGAGGATTGCGGCCCTTTGTTTCACATACTTGTACTCAAATGCTACTGACCGACATGTGGATGGGACGTCTGAAAATGAGGAAACACTCTTGGCTAAAGGTACATTTACTTGCTTTATAGAATTTAGTATTAGTTAGTCTGAAGGTCTGTAATCTTGAGTTCATTTTTTCCTTGCTCCAGAAGAGTACCTTTAGGAAACCAATTAGTATCTTTGATTGTGGCAGATGAGCTGGGAGCTTTCCAGAGGGACCTGACAACTACTTTACCTCCCACTACCACAATTTCTTTTTAAAAAAATGAAGGGATGTTAGGATAGCTCAATAGGTTGAGTGCTTGCTTCAGAACTGTGAGGTCCAGGGTTTGATTCCCAGTCCCGGCCCGTGAAAACCTATATGCTGAACTGCAGCACCACTGGTACCTGTCAGATGATGGTGAAGGTTGTCTCCTTCCAAGCTTGAGGCCCCTGGTTTGGTTTCTGCCTGCATGGTCTCACATCCACCTGTGAATGAATTAATAATGTCAGAACTAATGATGTACAACTATGGAGACTCCTCTGGGCCTTCCCCCATTCATTCTCTCTCTCTATTTCTCATCTTCTCTCAAACAATAAAATAAATCTTCAAGAAAAAGGAAATAATTGCACCAGGTCTGTCCATCACAAAGGCATACTCAGATGGTTAGAAGACATTAAAAACATACATTGGCAGTAAACTCCGTTGCCTTTGATAATTATAATGGAAGTAAGACATTTTAGTGAAATTTTGCTCAGTTTAAGAATACTAATAGATAATAAACGAAATAAAATTGGAATTTATGTTTTTCTGCTCAGTGTGATGTTTTAGGGAATAAATTGCAGTTTTATAAAGCTTCCCCCAACTATATTGTTCACACCATTATATCCAAATTCTTCTATTTTATTGTACTTTAGCCTCATCTCTCATCTTGAATTATCCAGAGTAATTTAGTTAACTACTATAGACTTTTAACTTTTGACATTAAACCTGAGCCTAGAGCTTTAAGTTATGGTTAAGCTTAAGAAGTACATACCTGTGCTTATGAAAGCCAATGAGGGGATGTAGTGTGAACATTAAGAACTACATAAGACTATATTTTACATTTTAATTTTATTTTTCCCAGAGTTCCTAAAAATATGAAGTGTTCCAAATAGAATTACTGTTCTTAAAAATATATTTTTATTTGACTTTAGAAACACAAAGAAATAAAAGGTATAAGATAATAATATAAAAAAGAACTTACACATTTTAATTCCACTGCGATTATAGAAATAAGAGAGAAGTGAAACAAAAATTATTCCACATAAATTTCTCTTTAAAAATATCAGAGAAACAACAATTGTTTCTAGAAGTTCTCCTTTGAACTGTTTCAATTTTCGACTTGGAAATGACGAAGCAGAGATGTGAATGGATCCACCTCTAGCTACACAGCTCTAACATAACCTCTTTTAAATGTTGAGAGTGAGGGAATCCCAGGATAGCTCAGCAGGTTGAGTGTTTGCCTTGTAGTTGTGAGGTCCAGGGATTGAAATCCTGGCCCCAGCCCATGCAAACCATATGCTGAACTGCAGTACAATTGGTGACTGCAGGGGTGGCAGTGAAGGTTATCACCTCCCATGTGCGAGGCCCTTGGCTTGGTTCCCACCTTGCATGGCCCCGCATCCACCTGTGTGGAATGACATCATGTTACAACTGATGTACAACTATGGAGAATGCTCTGGGCTCTCTCCCATTCTCTCTCTCTCACTTTCTCTCAAACAATACATCTTAAAAATAAAATAATTAAAAAAAATAAATTTTGAGAGTAAGTTGAAGTATAGATAGCTGGAAGTGTCAGAAATAATTTTCTCCATGGCTGTGTTCTATACATATTTTAGTTAACTAGAAATCCTTATTAATAAGAACTTAATAATTTTCTGCCCCTTGCATACCTTATATCAATGAACTTCACTTGAGTGAAGCAAAACTAAATATTTTGCCTTCAAACATAGTGAGTTGACAAAATTAGGCACAGTAAGAGATTAACAACAACAACTAATAATAAAATCAAACAATTATAACAATTATGTGAATGTTGTCTTTCTCTGAAAATATCTTGTACTGTATATACCTTTTCATTTAAATGAAGCACTTTATAGTTTCTCTTTGGTATATCTAAATTGCTGGCATCACTATTCTTGTATTTTGGGACCATTATTACGTAAAATAAAGGTTACTTGAAAACAAATACTGGGATACCGAGATGGTTGATCTGATAACTGAGATGTCTACTAAGTGTATAATGGGTGGGTAGCATATACAGTGTGGATACACTGGACAAAGGGATGATTCATGTTTCCAGGGGACAGTGGGATGCTCTGAGATTTCATCACACTACTCAGAATAGCACACAATTTAAAAGTTTTGAATAGTTTATTTCTGGAATTTTCCATTTAATATTTTTGAACAGCAGTGAAGTGTGGGTAACTGAAACTATGTAAAATCAAATGATAGCTAAGGGGGGACTACTATATACACATTTAAATTTTGTATGTGTTTATACATATACATTTTTTAGTTTTTAATCTTTTTTTACAAAAATGAAATCACACTATATTTTTTATTTAACAATGTAACTTAGATACTTTTTCATAATATTCAAAATTGCTTTTGCCTTTTATTTTATTGCTTGAGAGAAGGACAGAGAGAGAGAGAGAGAGAGAGAGACTGCGAGCCCATAGCAGTCTCCGTAGTTGTATTATACATCATTGCATCATTAGTTGTGATATAGTTTCATTTACACAGGTGGATGTGGGGCCACATGGGGTGGGAATCAAACTGGGGGCCTCCTGTGTAGGAGGCAAGAACCTTCCCACTATCACAGCAGTTACCAGTTGTGTTGCAGTTCAGCATATGGGTTTGCACTGGCAGGGACAGTATTCAATCACTAGACCTCGTGGTTGCAAGGTAAGTGCTCAGTCTGCTGAGTGATCTCAGCATCATCATTTTTGCCTTTTTATTTATTTATTTTTTAAATATTTATTTTATTGATTTTTGACAGGGAGAAACAGAGACAGAGAAGGGGGAGGGCCCAGAGCAGTCTCCATAGTTGACATTAGTTTTCCATATAGTTTCACTCCACAGGTGGGCACGGGGCTGCGCAGGGCAGGAACGGGGCCAGGAGCCTCCTGCATAGGTCCCGGCAAGAACTGAACTGGGGGCACACCCCAGTTCAGCATGTGGGTCCATATGGGCCGGGGCCAGGATCCGATCCTTGGTCCCCGGGGCTTCAAAGCGAGCACTTAACCCGCTGAGCCATCCCAGCTTTCCCAGGTTTTTGCTTTTTTAATGATTGTGTAGTGATCTACTGGTAGGTTGTTCTATACCAGTTATCTCTCTAAAGGTAGACACTTAAATTTGTACTTGTTTTTCTATTACAAATAACCCTATGATGAACATACCTATCTACATGTATTTGCATACATGAATATTTCTGAGGGAGATGCTTTTAGAATTGAAATTATTGAGTTGAAAAGTATGTAAAGAATCAGGATATCAACTGAATTATTGATGTCTGACATTTTATATACACTAAAATCTTAACTTTGTTATTTGAATAGTAATTGTGCTTTGTCTAATCCCTCCTACTTATTTTTGTTTTGTTTTCTTTTAAAGATCATCATAAGTATTCTTTTACCACCCTCTATTTGGACATTGGAATTTAAAAGCAAAGCTGAGATGTCTCATGTTCCTCAATCCCAGGACTTCCAGTTTACGTGGTATAATGATGACCAGAACCCCAACAGTACCAAAGAAAATGCTTGTATGGTTAGTGCAATATTATAGTGGATTTAGTGTTCCTGGCACTGACTGTACATAAATGTATACACACACAAAGTTTATTTGTTTAACAATTTATTTAACAATCTGATTGGATATAGCATGTGTGAGAGATCTTACTAACCCCCATATATGATTAAGCAGATCCCACTTCTCTCTGATAAGGTGCTAATATATAACATATATAAAGACCTCATACAACTCAACAACAGAAAAACAAAAAATCTGTTAAAAAATGGACGTGTCACCTGAATAGTCACTTTTCCCATGAAGACATACAAACAACCAACAGATACATGAAAAAGTGCTCAACATCACCAGCAATTAGGGAGATGCAAATTAAAACCACAATGAGATGCCTCCTCACACTTGTTAGAATGGCTATAATCAACAAGACAAAGAATAACAAGTGCTGAAGAGGCTGTGGAGAAAAAAGGAACTCTCATACATTGCTGGTGCAAATTTAAATGGTACAACCACTATGGAAGGAAGTACGGAGATTCCTCAAAAATTAAGAATAGAGTTACATTATGACCCAGCATCTCTTTTCTGTGTATCTACCCCCAAAATTTGAAAACCTTAGTCTGCAAAGATATACGTGCCCCAGTGTTCATCCTGACACTGTTCATGGTGGCCAAGTCATGGGAACTACTTAGGTGTCTGTTGATAGATGACTGGATAAAGAAGTTGTGGTATACTACACAATGGAATATTACTTAGGAATAAAAAAGGATAAAATACTGCCATTTGTGACAACATGGATGGACCTTGAGCTCATCATGTTAGGCAAAATAAGTCAGATTGAAAAAATCAAGAGCCATATGACTTCACTTATATGGAATGTAAAACTGAAAGCAACAAAGACACAATAACTCATGGTCACAGTCAATAGTTTAGTGGTTACCTGAGAGTAAAGGGGCAGGAGGTTGGGGGAGGAGAGAGGGGGCATCAAATATACAGTGATGGGAGGAGAAGTAAGTCTGGGTGGTGAGCACACAATACAATTACGGTGAACACAGAACAGAAGAGAATATTTGCAGGTATGGCTGGGAAAGAAAGAAGAGTAGTGCTAGATCATCGGACTCTCATATATCCTATGAAGAATACGGTTTTTATTCTGTAAGTAATGATGAGGCAGTGGACATATATGATCAGAGTAGCAATGTGATTTGACCATTAGGAAAATTATTCTACTTCTACTGTATTGGGTGATGTAGCAAGAAGACTGTCTAGAAGCAGGGAGAGAATAGGCTAGTGTAACCATCTAGGTGAGGAGTCATAAGTATTTTATTCAGGGTTAGTAACAATGGCCACAGAAAGGAAAAGACAAATTTTAAGCAAATGGTCAAATAGGGCTTGAACATGGGACAAGAGGGGAGTAAGATAGAAAATATGGTTGAGAGGTTGATGATTTAAACAAGGTCATCTTTAAAGGATATAAGGATGATTGGAAAAAGAGCAGGTTTAGAAGGGGAAAGATGAGCTTAGTCTTTAGATATGTTGATAAATTACAATAAAAGTGTTTTGAAAAGTTGAATAATATATTTTATCACAGCATCATATTGAGAAAGATGACTATAATATAATGCAAAATAGACATGAGGGGATGCTGAGATGGCTCAGTGGGTTGAGCGCTTCCTTTGTAACCCTGGGGTCTGAGGATTGAATCCCAGCCCTGGCCTGTGCGAACTCATATGCTGAACTGGGGTGTGTCCGCAGTTTGGTTCTCGCCTGGATGAGCTTCTCATGTGGGAGGCCCCTGGTTTGGCTCCTGCCCCGAGCATGCTTCCCATGTGGGAGACCCCTGGCTCGTGGGGGTGTGCCTCCTATGTGGGAGGCCCCCGGCCCAATTCCTACCCTGTGTAACTCCCACCCACCTGTGTGGAAGAAAATCGAGTCAAAAACTGATGACATACAACTATGCAGACTGTTCTGGGCCCTCCCCTTTCTCTCTGTCTCTCAAAAACATTAAAATAAATCTTTTTAAAAAAGAAAAAGAAAACATTTTTTTCTTTTATTTAATTACAAAAATCACAAAATAACTCTTTTTCTATTTAAAAATTAAAAACACAAATACTCTGTAAGATAGAATAAAATTTTTTTAAATTTTTGTTTGCCATGACTAGGTTTCCTCTTTTCAAAAGCAACCAGGCTATACAGGTGCTTTTTTTCTTTTCATTTATTCACATAGCCCCCACCCCGCACCCCACATTCTTAAAGGGTCTTTTGTATGGACACCTGTGTGGTCACATTCACACAATCACTTTTCTGTCATACAGATATTCATTACTTACCACCTACAAAGGGTTACACCCTTTGGGCTAATGTAACTTTTGGGAAACTGATCAAAGATTTGATGCTTTCTCTAGAGAAATGCATGTACAACAAATACTTGCATATTGTTGCAAGACGTCTAAGGACTCTGGCAGCTCAGAGTCCATGAACTTCTGGTAAAGAACCTCTGCTATAAATGAGTAGAGAAGCTATTAAAGCTGGAGTGCTAAAACTAACACTGTGCCCAGTTTCCTTATGAATTGAAAAATATATATTTTCAGTGAATGTCCATTTTGTCCTCGTATATTTATGGAAATTATTATTGGTTATTGATTTTACAGGAATTTTATGAATATCTTTATGTTCCAAGTTAATGATAAAAGAAATTAAACAGAACAGGAAAAGGTACCATTTTAAAAGCTTGGAACTATTCTTAGTTTAATTAGGTTTGATTATTAGAGACTCAGCTTGCATTTCAGAAGTACCCCGTGCTTCTTACCTGATCAAAGATTTATAAAATACATATAGTTTCTTTCCTTTTAAGGATAAGATAATAATTTGGCAGGTGGGTACCCAATTAAATTCTAATATATTTAGTCTATATATTTATGGTATTTTTAAATATTTGCAAATATCAATATTTTAGTTAAAGCCCTGACAACAAATGTTTGTTTGTTTTTTTACAGAAAGACTATGATATGGAAAAGGGCCCTGATGAGAAATTAGATGAAAATCAGCACTTTGTTTTAAAGAGTGGTCCCCAAAGCCTTCCGTTGACCAGGAAAGTCTATGAGTTCTACCGTGCTCCAATTGTCAAGTTTTGGTTTTATACGGTTGGTTTCATTGCAACAATTTATAATGGTTAACAGCTGATAATAATGTTGATAACGATATGCCTTATTTACCAACTTGTGATTAAATGTACAATTGCAGTTAAAAAAATGGGGTGAATGACAAAGGAGCTAGGAAAGACAAGAGAGGTGAGTAAATGTTAGAACAGATCACTCCTACTTTGGGAGTGAAAAGAACAGGCATTTTTTAATTTCTTGAGTGCTTCCAATTAGCAAGCTGGTACTAAAGATTTGAAGCTTTGGGGCAGAGTAAAACTAACAACAGTGTTTGTAGAATTAAGTGATAGGGATAGATTATTTTCTCTCTCTTGGATAGAAATATCAGCATTTCAGGTAATTTTTTCTTTTTAGGAATAATGTGTAATAGAGACAAAAATGTTTTGGTTTTTGTCTTAACTACATATGATTATAAATATATAGAGGACAATAAAATTGTGTAAGTTGAATTGTATGAACAAATACTAAATCTGTTATGGATAGTAGAAATATAGACAAAGCATTAACTGTACATTAAATGCATTGAGTGCTTTTCATATTTATGTAATAGTGTTATTTTTCTAATGCTTAGCTATAGTTAACTTGCTCATGGCCAAGATTTTGTATTTCTAAAACATTTGAGTTGTGAATAAAAGGAATATTTATCTGAATGTGTTATATTTCAAAAAATTTACTTGCCCAACCACATACTTATTTCATGCACTTATTGAATAAGTACAAAAGTCTGAATGAATTTCATTTTTTCAAAAATCAAATGTTTCAAATGATGAAGTTTCACCATTTTTGTGAATATGCATCAAAATGTCCCAGAGACCCAATAGTAACTCTGAGAGAATTTTTAACCGTAATCGTGCCATTGGGAAAAGACCAGTCAAGTAGTAGTTCTTTTCTTAGAAATTTCCAACTTGTGAACTCTTGGAGACAGGAGCAATGCTAAAGAAATAGAACAACAACAACAACAACAACAACAACAACAAAAATCACTAACAAATAGAACAAATACAATAGAAAAACAACAAAGAATGAACAAAATCTTTCCACAAGAACAGCGTGGTGAGCCAGAGGCATGTTAGTCTTGGCTATCACATTGCTAGGGTATGCTGTGTGTGCTTTCTTGTAACAGTGTCTTATTATAAATGTTAATAATAAGAAAGCAAAAATGTAAACATTTTGGATCTTTTAAAAATTGGAAAGAAATTAGAAGTAGTAAACCAATACCTACAGTGTCTTATTGTCTCAATACCATGAAACCAATGACAAAAATATAAAAAATGACTGCTTGATAGAACAAATTTATTAACTTATGTTCCTAAGGCATTATCATATTCAGACTTTGAGACATAGAAGTAGGGAAGTATAGAATTAATAGAAATTACCTCAACTTTCTTATATGCTACTACTCTTTAACTTAAAGGGGTAATACCCATTATGCCTACCTGAAATGCCACCTGTTGTATATAATATCACTATTGCAGTTAGAAGTGGTTTCAGTCATTCTCTAAGTAGAACTAAAATTAGAAGACTAATAAAACTTATGTAGAGCTCAAAAAGTTATGAGAAATAGAGATCTAAGTTAAAATATATAATTAAATATATAATTCTTATGAGAATGAACACACACACACACACACACACACACATACACACACACCTCCATACTCATTTTTTCTCTCTCTGTTGACCTGGGATTTTTAATACAAGTATTGATCAGCTAGCACAGTGTATTGTCTCTGAGGCTATTTAAAGGGCTGCAGCACCATCTCATGCATTGTTGGTGATCATGAAAATTGGCAAAGCCTTTTATGTGGGCAATTTAGTAATATATGTTACAGTTTTAAATGTGTATGCTCACTTATTCTACTTCTGGCAATGTAGGGTAAAATTTTTAGAAAAGATTACAAAGCTGTTAGCATTATAGATGTGCGTGTGTGTGTTTACTGTGTTTTAATTTGTTGAAGAGTTTGAAAATCTAGGTTTAACATACATAGTAATTAAACATATATGTTTCTTGAATGTCTACCATGTGTCAGAGTCCTGAGTACTGAAGATAAAAATATCAACAGTCTTTAATTACAAGGACTCACAGTTGTGTAGTACTTTTATACTAACTAGAGTATTTTAATCAACATGAAATGAAACTCCCGCTGGTAGTAAATGCCATGATTTATTAACTTTGAATATATATACCTACTCAGTGGGCTGACTAGAGACATTTTAAATTGGACAGAAAACAACAGTACTGACCTGTTTCAAAAGGTATGTGTGGTCAATCTAGTCTCACTGGGCTAAATTCAAGGTGTCAGTAAGCTGAACATACCTACCATTTGAAATGGGACAGTCCTGTTGTCTGTCCCATTTAAAACAGTGTGTCTAGTCAGCCTACTACTGAGGTGTTACTCATTGGGTGTGCTTGGCACATGAGTGTGTTTAAATGCAGGGAAAGTTGTGTGATTCTCTGTTAGCTTTCAATTAGCCTGAAAGTGCTCATGCTGAAATGTGCAGGGTTCTGGAAATTCTGGTCAGGAGCTGACAGGATAAGACATGATTTGAGAACAGTAATTTTCACTCCTGCCATTTAATCCTAGTGTAGAAAATGGGATTCTTCTCTTTTCCTCAGTAATAGGTAATCAATAATCAGAGGGTAGTTCCAGTTGTATTTTCATGTTATCGTGTTGAAGTTCGTGTGTGTTTTTGCTCAGCTTGGTCCATGTCTGCTTGGCCTCCTCCATTATGACTATCACTCACATCCAGGGAATGTGTGTCCCCCTCACAGATGGCGTACTTGGCATTCCTCATGCTGTTCACTTATACTGTGTTAGTGGAGATGGAGCAGCAGCCCAGTGTGCAAGAGTGGCTCGTTATCATTTACATCTTCACCAATGCCATTGAGAAAGTCCGGGAGGTGAGCTATTCATCACACCTCTGCTAGAGGTATTCTGAGCTCTGGTGATGAAAATGGACAGGTCACGGGTGAGGATAAAACAGACAATGCTCATCCTGATTTATCTACTATAAGAAGGGTATTTGGGGGACAAGCTCTGATCACAATCCTTTCTCCTTGTCAAATACATTTTCTTGGTTGTTGTTCTTTGAAAGTAATTGTTTTCGAGGACCTCTTAGTGTGTTAATTAATACTAGAGTGAGCTATCTAATTGTTATTAGACCCTCCAAGTATTTGATTTCCTTAGTGTGTTTTTAATAAGATTGGTTTTTCATAGCCTAATATTACTTGCATATTATCAGATCATCTCACAGAGTGGCACATAAATGGTCAAAGTTGTACAATAAGTAAAAAATTCGGGGAAGCCAGGATGGCACAGCAGGCTAAGTTCTCACTTTGCAGCCCAGGGACTGAGAATCAAGGTCCTGGCCCTGGCCCGTGCAGATCCATATGCTGAACTGGGGTGAGCTTCTCATGTAGGAGGCCCCCAGTTCAGTTCTCACCCCCTCCCCCCCAGCCCGGTTTCTGCCCTGCATGGCCCCGCCCACCTGTGTGGAACAAAACCATGTTGAAAACTGATGATATACAACTATGGAGACTGCTCTGGGCCCTCCCCCTTCCCTTTGTCTCTCTCTGTCTCTGTCAAAAACAATAAAATAAATCTTAAAAAAATAAGTAAAAAATTCACTGATAGCTTTTGAAAGATCCTACCAAATACCTTTGAAAATTAAAGCTGAAAATTCTTCTGGGGTAAGTAGTCCAAGAAAGTAAACAAGACACAAATTTTTGTTTTTAGTTTGCAATGAGACACTAAAAAAAAAAAAAAGGAACTTTCTCATACAGTTATAACTGCAATTACGTATAGTTATGACTATTTTAGTTATCATCGTATATATATGTCTACCTCTATACATTTACTACATTGATTTTTCTCCTAGAGCTAGTGTGACCAACATTATATAGAGTAGGCTTTCAGTTAACTGGCACCCATGGTGATTGGTAGATGCCGGATAAATGTAGTTTTCTTGAAATGTGGTTACTTGAGATTTACTATTAAAAATAGGCCTAACTGTATTAATACCCCATACTCTACCATACCATACCATAAACTCTGCGTTGACTTAATACTTATATTGCAATACAGTAATTAAAAGCATATTAAGATAAAGACAAATTTAACTTAATGTAACACATTAATGTAACACAGTTTTATTATAAAAACAGTTCTGTGAATGCAGAGTGAAATTTTAGTTAAATGAGTCAATGAGCCTTTTCACTTAATTTTTTTTTTTTTAACTTCAAGTACTTAGAAAACACACACACATACACACTTAAAACTGTAAGGGTAGAGTTTACTGGGTAGACAGCACATGAGGATCTTCAAGATCTCACGATGTAGCTAGGACTGGATCAGGAGAAGGGAATGTGGATGGTTTTGGATAATCAGCAGATGATGCTGTACTGGCAAACTTGCATGTGGCTTTTTTTGATAAATGAATGAATATTAGCTTGCTTAAGGCCCTGTGCCTCGCATGCAAAATCAGGTTTCGCATGATGTGCAGCTGCATAACATGCTGAAAAGTGAAGAAGGGTTGCTGTTCTGCAAATGCTATTATTTTCAAATGCTGCAGTAATTCTCTGCCAGGATACTTTTCTGTCTCACACTCGTTGCCATCACTCTCTTCCTATTCTGCAACATGTGTTGTTCCATGACTCACAATAACTTCTGTGGTGTCTTACGTATTAAGTATGTGAGTTACTGGAATAGCTTCATCCACAGCAAGCTAGTTGTCGAGTTCATCTCAAGACAAATTTATTTTATGATTAGCAGAGGCAACTAACTCACAGATTTCATTATAAACTGCTACTGGCAGCTGCACTATTGACTGGACTTACTTGCAGTGTGACGTGGTGTGCAGCACTACAAGTATAAACATATTTCTGCTAGAAATTGATTTTATTTTTATGTTTAATTAAAGTATTGTTTCTTTGATGTTTTTGCCAGTTGTTTGACAGTGCCAGTTGCTTGAGTTCTGGTTAATGGAGAGTCTACTGTACTAAGAATGCATTCTTAGTAGTTATACCTATATTGTCTGCTAGTTACTGTTTTGAAGTTTATACGTTATAGAAAACAATTCAAGAGAAAAATGTTATCTAAATTCCACCATTTTTATGCTTTGGGGAAAATAGTTTTACTATATTACATATCAGTTTGATATTCTGTTGCAGGATAATTTTTTATAATTGTGAGTTCTAATATCATATTCTGAGTAATTTGTTAACAACTCGTTAACAAGCAGTAGTAGGACCACATTATGGAATTCCTTGGTTTCAAACCAGTCTTCTTTGCACTTGGCTATACCTCATGAAATGTAATTGTAGATATATGAGAGCTATCAGGAAAGTATACAGCCATGTAACCATTCTCATTATATTGACATGGCTGGATGTTTTTTGGACAGCCCTCATATAGATCTATTACAATATTGTTTTAAAATGTCTTGGAGTTTCCTTGTTTAGGTTTTCTAATAGCTGGCTGCACTAGCAGTGCCATTAAATTGTATTTATAGGGAAAGCTGGGATGGCTCAGCGGGTAAAGCGCTTGCTTTGAAGCCCCGAGGACCAAGGATCGAATCCCGGCCCCGGTCCATGCGGACCCACATGCTGAACTGGGGAGTGCCCCCAGTTCAGTTCTTACCAGGACCTATGTGGGAGGCTCCCAGCCCAGTTCCTGCCCTGCGCAGCCCTGTGCCCGCCTATGGAGTGAAACTATATGGAAGACTAATGTCAACTATGGAGACTGCTCTGGGCCCTCCTCCTTCTCTCGGTCTCTCTCTGTCAAAAATCAATAAAATAAATCTTAAAAAAAAATTGTATTTATAGAATTGTTTAAATAATTTATTACCTGAGGATAACTTAAGTCTCCAAAAATCCTTTTGTGGTCTAAGATTTTGTAGGACTCAAATTACTCTTTACACGAGCAGTTGATATGTTAAAGGATATGATAGTGATGAGACTCTTGGATTATATATCATTTTTAAGGTTTCTCTCTTTTTAGGTCTGTATTTCAGAACCCGGGAAGTTTACTCAAAAGATAAAGGTATGGATTAGCGAATACTGGAACCTAATGGAAACTTTGGCTACTGGACTCTTTTTGGTTGGTTTCAGCCTTCGGTGGGGTGCCCCTCCTTTCCACACAGCGGGAAGGCTTATATACTGCATTGACATCATATTCTGGTTCTCACGACTCCTGGACTTTTTTGCTGTGAATCAGCATGCAGGTCCATATGTGACCATGATTGCAAAAATGGTGAGTACAGTCTGCTTGTATATTTTGGTGTTCTTTTCAATGCTTCTGCTCAATTTTGTGGTTCACATTCAGTAATTTAACTTTTGAAATTATTTATAGAAGCACAGAGAGCAAGACCATTTCATCACTGCTTTCCTTATAACTACAAACTCATATTTAACAAATGTCCTTGGATAGCATATTGGGTAGTTGATTAGGATTCTCAGTTTACTCTTTCGGGGTAAGGGCCAGATGAGAGGGGATTAGATCAAATTCTTCTCTGAACACCATAATTCCTAAGGGCCAGATCTGTGTGAGGCTACCACCAATAATATTTTCTGCTAGAATATTAATTTATTTTTTCATCCTTCTCCAACTCTTTATTTATTTATTTATTTATTTATTTTTATTGTTTTGTGAAGGGGGAGAGAGAGAGAAAGAAGGGGGAAGGCCCAGAACAGTCTCCATAGTTGTACATCACTAGTTGCAACATGGTTTCATTCCACACAGGTGGATGTGGGGGCTGCACAGGGCAGAACCAAGCTGGGGGCCTCCTGCATGGGAGGCAAGAACATTTCCCTCCATCTCAGGGGTTACCAGTTGCTCCCCAGTTCATCATGTGGGCTTGCATGAGCTAGGGCCGGGACTCCATGTCTCCATCCCCAGATCTTGCAGTTGTGAGGCAAGCACCCAACCTGCTAAGCTATCTCAGCATCCTCTGCCTCCAACTCTTAAATAGTGATTACCACGGGCCACACACTGTTCTAAGTGCTGTGTGTGTACTAACTCATTTTCTCTTTAAAACATCTTCAGGGGAAGCCGGGAGGGCTCAGTGGGTTAAGCGCTCACTTTGCAGCGCTGGGGACCGGGGATCAAGTCCCAGCCCTGGCCCGTGCAGAACCATATGCTGAACTGGGGAGTGCCCCCAGTTCAGTTCTCTCTCTGTCTCTGTATCTCTCTCTCTCTCTCTCTCTGTCAAAAAAAACCCCCCAAAAAACAAAAAACAAAAAACATCTTTATACAAAAGGTACTATTATCCATCCACATTTTACATACAAGGAAATGAAGGTTAAGTAAATTTCTCAAGGGTAATAATAGCGGAATCAGGATTCAAATCTGACCCACTGACTCTATGTGTCGTTGGCACTCTTTGTGCAGTTTTATTAGCTTTGTCCAACTGTACAGGGCCCAAGACCCACCCACTGGATAATACAGTGTCTCAAGAACATCTTTACTTTTTCTTTTAGAATACTCACTGGTAGATTCTTGAGAAGGAAGGGTAGTGCTGAAAGAAAGGAAGAGGACAGAAAAGAAACCTCCAGGATTCCAAAGATCAACTTTTTTGTTTACTTTTCTTTTCTTTTAGATTCTCCAATGTCTGGTCTTGGAGACACTGGTATTAATTAGATAGGCTATGTGACGACCGGTGTATATCAGTGAGCTAGCACAAGTTTATTTCTTCCTAATGCACAGTTTAATGGGTGCTCATGAGGCCATCTTCTCCCTAGTGACGCAGGGATCCAAAATCCTTCCATCTGTGACATAACAATGTCAGAATGTGGCTTCTAAGGTCTGCTATGACAAGGAATGAGAAGGATGGAGAAAGTCTAATGGCTTTTAACTGCTCTGGACAGGAAGTGACTCAATTCACTGTCACTCCATAGCCCATTGTCTAGAACAGGTCACATGGCCCCAGTCTCATGGAAGGAAGTCTAAGAAATAAAGAAAAGCCCATATACTCAGATAATTATTGTCTCATAGCAGACAAATGGGTTGAGTTGATGTACATTTAATAAATAAAATTAATTATTTAAAAGGGCCTTTAAAATTATAATACAAAGATCAATGCTTTATAAACAGTCCTCTGTTGTGTGTAATAACAATAAGGCTTACTTTTAATACAAAGACTAATGGGAGTTATGAAATATTAGATTTAACAAACATCATTTCACGGTTGCTTTTTGCATCTCTTTTGTTTTGGGGATCCTCCACATTATCAGGGTTCTCAGTATCTTGGAGTTCTTCAGCAGAGTTTTGCCCGATCCCTTTCTCAGACTCCAATCTGTTCTTAAAGATGATTCAAGGAGCCATTTTACTAATTTGACTTTCTCTATTTTTTGTCTTTTTCTAACCTCTGGCCCAATTGGTGAAAAGTTGAATATTAGCTAACTAAAAGCTGTTGAAATTTCATTACTTCTTAAAAAAATAAAAGGCACAAATGGGTCTTTGTTAACAAATTTATGTCATTCCATAGACCACATTGACATAAAACGCATTTTGTAAAGAGAAAAAATGTGGTTTAGTCAAAGAAAATCCAGGTATTCACGGACTAGTGTTTTTTAGGCAATGACCAGGTCTTATTGGCAGGTATAATTGTGATTGTAGCTAGTGTTTGATTTGTTTTAAATTTCAAATTGGTAGTAAAATTCTGATTTTGCTATACCATTTTTACAGACAGCAAACATGTTCTACATTGTGATCATCATGGCCATAGTCCTGCTGAGTTTTGGAGTGGCACGCAAGGCTATCCTTTCTCCAAAGGAACCTCCATCTTGGAGCCTTGCTCGAGATATTGTGTTTGAGCCATACTGGATGATGTATGGAGAAGTCTATGCATCAGAAATAGATGGTACGTAGGAGATTTTTTTATCACACAGAAATTGATCTTTTGTAGATATTCTGAGTTAAAAAAACAAACATCAAGAAAATAATCAGAAGCTTAATAATGTAAAAAATTTACGGTATATTGCTATGTTAATGTGCTAAATATTTTCTTAGAGTCTTAAGACCGTGATTCATTGATCTCACTTTTTTATATTCTGTTTTGTAGTTTGTTCAAGTGAGCCATCCTGTCCTCCTGGCTCTTTTCTTACTCCATTCCTCCAAGCTGTCTACCTCTTTGTACAATACATCATCATGGTGAACCTCTTAATTGCTTTCTTCAAGTAAGTTATTTTAATCAAATATGGTTATTTTGCTTAAATGAAATCATGGGCAGGTATTTTGAGTAGATCCACATGTATTTTGAGCATATAACTTTTGGGTTTTGTGTGTTCCATGTTGTATTTCTACAGTTTTAAAATATGGGAGTGAAATTATAGGTAGAAAGGCAGCAGAGCATGGGAAGAAACAAAACAATAAATAGAAAAAAAGTATAAAAGCAGAATGAAAGGAAATCATGCATTGAAATTAAGTAATAAATTGAAAACATGGAAGAGTAACAGTTGATGAGGTTGAAAGTTGGCTAAAGAGTAGTTGATATCCTTTCTTCACTTGGCTCCCAACATATCTCATTCTTTGTTTTCTTCTACCTCATTTTTTCACTTCTTCTATTCGGGATCATTCTCTCTCTCTTTTTAAAGATTTATTTTATTGTTTTTGATAGGGAGAGACAAAGATAGAGAGATACAGAGACAGGGAGAAGTGGGAAGGTCCAGAGCAGTCTGGGAGATACATCCCTTCAAGCTGGGGGCTGAACCAGGGACTTTCCAGATGGGAATCTTGCCCCAGTGAGAACCAAACTGGTGACCACACCCCAGTTCAGCATATGTGTCCCCAGGTGCTGCAGCTTGGATTCAATCCTCAGACCCCAGGGCTGCAAAGCGACCCCTTAACCTGCTGAGCTATCCCAGCATCTCCTAATCTTCTTTTTAACCTTTCAACATTGGAATGTCCCTGGGTCCAGACCTTGCTTGTTTTTTTATTTATGCTTTGTTTGGCGATTTTGTTCAGTTTCTTGTGTATGATGACAAGTCCTAATTTCTATCTCTAGCCCAAATCTTTTTCTAGAACTTGAGTCCTGTGGATCCAACTGCCCCCTTCCATGACCAGTTGGATGTCTAGTAGATTTCTAACATTTTAAATGTTTAAATTCTTGATCTTCCCTCTTTCCCAATATATGCTTGTTTTACTTATAGACTTTCCCAAATCTGTGAGGAAGATCACAAGTTTCTGTCAAAATTTCATCTTTTTATTTGTTCAAACCAAAAACCTTGGAGTCATTCTTAACGTCTCTAGTAGTTCTACCTCTAAAATATTAGGAATGCCTTTTGACTCTACCTCCAAATGGATCATCAATCCAGCCACCTCCTTCCACCCAACTGCTACCACAGATCTTCCTATTTTATTTCTCTGCTTCTGTCTTTGGTCTCTGTATTCAGTTATCAACACAGTAGTCCTAATGACTGTTATAGACATATTTTAGATGATGTCACTCCTCAGCTCCAAATTCTTCAGTGGCTCCCCATTTGGGTAAAAGTCAAAGTTTCCACCATGACCTAGAGGACTCCATGTGGTTTGGCTACCCTTCTACTTCTCAAACCACCCATCACATTACTCTTCCCCTAATCTAGTCCTCTTCAACCACACCGGCCCCTCACAGTTTTTCAAACAACACAGGCATGTTTGCACTTGCTGTTTCCTCTGTCTGTACTGCTCTTCCCAGATATTAGTGTGGTGCATTCACTCTCCCCCTTCAAATCTTCACTCACATGTTCTCCTTCTAATTCGATCTAACCTAAAGATGAGATCTACATGTGCATACCCACTCTCTTTTCTTTTAGCTATCTCCTTGGTATGCTTAGTCCTTCTTACTCTTCTTTCTTTGTACCCACTTATATATACAAATATATTTTATAATGTGTATATTGTGCTTTTTCTGTTTATCTGTTTTCTTTACTAAAATATAAACTTCACAAAGAGTTTTTTGTTTTTTTTGTTTTTTTGGTGGGGGAGGACATTTTTGCTCATGAATTTATCCTAAGCACTGAAAATATAAGAAAAGAAAAATCAGTGTATGGACTCTAAATAAAGTTGAGAAGATAAAAGCTGGAGGGAGGCAAAATAAATCAGAGTACTTAAAAAATGATTTGTGTAGAGAGAACATACAATACCTTTCTTCTATTAAGATTATATTATAGCTATTCTCACTTTTAGTTCCAGCATTTTATGAACATTAAAATTGATTGATGTTCAGCTATTATAGCAATTTTTTGATATTTCAAATATTAACAATATTAAGAGGACATGTGTTTTTTGTTTCTCAGAAACATCAGGTATCAAAAAAAGAGGTTGAGAAATCCTCAAATATACCAGTTTTCTCACTTTAGAGATGAACACACTGAAGACCAAATGAGCTGAGAAACTCAAGCTTTGACTACTTGTCCAGGTTCCCTTTCCAGATTCTTTATTGCAGTTAATTACAAGGAACCTGAAATACAGTATGAAATACACTATCGCCACCTGCTGGTGGACAGGCTATAGTCACCCTTGGACTGGCAATACCCTGTAACCTGGTGGTTCTTAAACTTGGTTGTGCTGGGGAATCATTTGAAGGGCTTGCTGAGATACAGATTGCTCTAATATCCACCTCTAGAGTTTCCAAATCAGTAGTTTTGGGGTGGGACCCAAGAATTTGCATTTCTGACAAGTTCTTAGGTGATGCTGTTGCTGCCGGTTCACTGAGCACACTTTGAGAACTACGGTTAAAACCCAGGCATCTGTTTCCTGTATTTACTTTATGGATTCTGTGACATGTTTCCTCCCCTCTTACCCTAAGTTTTTATTTTCTCCAGGATATTTCTTGTCCTTTTCTTTACTATTACTCCAGTTTGAGGTTGCCTATATTTATATATTGCTAAATGTGACTGCCTTACTCGAGTACATCTCTGCCATTTTCTCTAAAGAGACTAAATTTTATATTAGCCTAAGAAAAATGTTAAAATGCACCTTCCATTGGGCCACCCTCCCCATCATGTTAAATACTTAAAGCTAAGTAGTTAAGGATGATATGGTGTTTAAAGTGACTACCACCCACCACAGTTTCAGCTGCAAGTTCTATAATATCAATCTATCATACTATCTGCATATTATAATTAAAGGGAAAATCCAAGGTGGCCTACCAATAAGAGTTATCTTTATTGTAAAATTAATCAGAATAATATGTCCAGCTTCTAACTAAAGCTGTTTATTGTTCTATTTTAGGAGGAATTGATTCTTTACCCCTGTCTCTTTCTCTTCATTAATATTCTTTTATTTGGGTATTTTGACTAGGATTATGTTAGCAGTTCTCAAGTGACATTAGGAGAATCTCTTCATAAGGTTAATCATATAGAAGAACGTTAAAGCTATTTACCACGAATGATGAATTATGGATTGAAAAGAGCTTATGTGAGAAGAAATAGTGAACCAAGAATAGTGTTAAGTTTGAGAGGGCAGTTTCATTCATGGCATTTAAAATGTTAGCATTCTCTTCTCTCTGATTGTAATTTCTACCCTTTGCTTGCTATTCTGATTAGCATATTTTATTGTAGAAAGTAATTAGTGTATTTTGTGTGATGGAAGAAGAATCAGAAATGCAATACATATTGTTTTTATTGGTTAACTGCTGGCAATGTCAGGTGAATCAATCATAAGAGTTGGAAAGAAAAAATCTGTTATATTTCAGGATTCTCTATTAAAGTTTTGTCCTTCTCTTACTACAACTTACAGTAATGTTTATGTAGACATGAAAGCCATTTCAAACAACCTGTGGAAATACAATCGGTATCGTTATATCATGACCTACCATGAGAAGCTTTGGCTGCCCCCACCTTTCATCCTGCTCAGTCATGTTGGTCTCTTCCTTCGCTGTCTTTGCCACCATCAAGCTCCAAATGACCAAGAAGAGGGTGATGTTGGATTAAGTAAGTTTTTATGGATGGGACAGGAGGAAGAGAGCAAAGAGTGGAGATCTAAGGTGAAGACACATTGGAACATCATCAGTTAAACTCAGGGCACAGATGGAAATAGCTCTGGGAATTAATTGACAAGAGGTATCAGCTGAGAACCTGGTTCTAAGTAAATACATTGATCTCATTGTGTGGTTGTAGTTCCTTTTACCAAGATTAACTGACACTTTGGGAAAAAAAAGGAATAGGTACAAACAGAATCTCTGCTTGAGTGTGTAAAGGTTTTATGTCACCTGGATTATCTGTGTTTTCTCTGCTGACCTGGGAATTCATTAGAATAACTCCTAGAAAGTAGTCACAGTGATCCATATTTATCTTCCCAGTTGAAGATGAAATCCAGACAGACAGGAGTTACAGAAGGCCTTGTGGTCTAAGGGAAATAGATAAGCAAGACTTTCTGCTTAATGTATTAGGCAGAGTCATGGTTCTCTTGTTCTCTAATCTAACGAGTATGGAGGGGATTCTGAATGGATGTTTCACACCTTCAATCTCAATCTCTTTCTCTCTTTCTAAGTCTACATATTTTGAAATTGTCCTAGTTCATTTTGCTTAGTCATATCTTTTATTTAAAGATTTATTTTATTGTTTTGACAGAGAAAAGGGGGAGGGCCCAGAGCAATCTCCATAGTGGTCTGTCATCAGTTTTCAACATACTTTCATTTCACCCAGGTAGGCAGGGGCCATGCAGGGCAGGAACCAGACCGGAGGCCTCCTACATGGGAGGCACACCCCTAGGAGATGGGAGCAAAACTCGGGGCTTTCCAAACTTGGAAAGCTGGCCCCAGTGAGAACCTAACTGGAGGCACACCCCAGTTCAGCATATGGGTCTGCCTGGGTCAGGGCTAGGATTTGATCCTCGGACCCCAGGACTGCAAAGAGTGATCAATGCACTGAGCCATCCCGGCTTCCCCTGCCTACTCATATTTTGACTGCATGATATGACTGTCACACGAACTGTCATAGGAGAACATTCCTTTTTCTGATTGTAGAGACATTCTGTAGTTCTCCTCAATTGCACAATTGATATCAGGCCCGTTTCTAGATAATACCTGGATATAGAGGAAACGGGCGATGTACATCCACAGTCCTTTGTCCTAGTTTCTAAATCCAAAGGTTCTCTAAAAATAGAAAGTCTCTCTCTTTTTTTTCTTCCATAAGTTGTGTAAATATCCATTTGTGCAAAAATGACTTTTAGGGCTTATACGAAGCCATTTATTCTCTTTATCCCATGTTGTGTGAATCTCCACCGATTTTGCTGCGGAACTAGCAATGTGTTTGCTTATAAAAGACTGCCCTAACTCCAAGTAAGGGGTTTTACTTCTTTATGGTATATGCACTCTTCACTTTTCTAAAACTAAAAAAAGAAGTTCTCAATTCTAAACCACATCTGATTCCAGAAGTTTCAAATAAGGGTTGTGGAACATTTATACATTTTGGTGAGCTCTTAGAGGGACAGATGCTACTGCAAGTGTCAGGGTAATAAGCTTTTGCTGCTGATAGTTGGCTACGTGAAGTATTTCTCTCCCTCTGAGTCTCTTTGAAGATTGAGTTTTCTTTTCCATTTCTTCCCACTAGAGATTCAGTCTTTATTAAGAAGCTAAGTACAACTGAAGTTAACTTAAAGGCTTATAATTGTACAGTAAATTTTAGGTTTCTAATAGAGCATCACGCCAGGTGTTGGCTGCAGAACCATGGTAACCTAATAGTGTGTGAGCCACTTGAGAGACCCTGGAATTAACTACGGTTTGGCCAGATTTTCTAGCACCATACCAAACTAACTTTCCTGGGCTCACCTTGATCTGTATTTGTAGGATGATTCCAGTATAAAGCGCAAGTAAACTTTCTGTTCACCTCAAGCTCTGGAAAAATTCTTGTATTTGTGTGAGATCGCTTCCAATCTTGTCTCTTTGGAGGATCAAGATCTTTGCATGTGGGACAGCAGCGCCACCTGGTGGACAGTTCCTGTGCTCTACATACTACAAGCTGCTCCCATCACTGGAATTGCTCTGTGTATTGTTTGCTCTCAAAAATTCACAGAAGGTTCAAATTATGACAATTGTAAAATTTCGTGTTCAGAGGAGTTTTTTTTAATGCAAAGAGACATTTGGAGTTGCAGGGGTACTGGATTATTTTAGTATTTGAGTTTTCCCACAGCATAACATCAGAAAACATGGTGCACTTGAGTTGTGAGCGTATATTATAGCCAAATATTGTTTTATTTTTGCTATATATTTTTCAACTTAAAATTAATATTTTTGTATTCATGTTATTAAAAATATTGGAACATTTTCACTTCTACTAATTCTAGAGAACTCTAATGGTTCTTTACCCCCTTAATTTAAATGGAATTATTTAAAGAAGAGAACTTTCCAATTTTGTTTTTTTAAAAACACCATTTTTATATTTTTCTAGAATTGGAAATTGCTTAAAATAAGTTTTTCCTGTTAGGTCAGAGTGAGAGCCTGAATGATTGCTGAAGTTTGATGAGGAATTGCATTAGCTTCAAAATATCTCCAAATAATGAGTCTTTTAATGAGTTTAATTATAATTCTGTCAGTGAAGATGGGTAGCCTCAATTGGCTGTTTAATGGAAATATATCCCCTTTTCAACAGAAGACTTTAGTATATACAAACTTAGTATAACAAATTAACACTTTCTTATACTTACCAGATTCGTTAAAAAAAACTTTGACTTCCAGTGGTGATTTTAACCTATAGGTTACTCATTGTCATTTTGATAGAGTAAACAGTTGGCAGGAAAAAAACCCACAATAAGTTTTTAGGGAGTTAAAAGCTACATGTGGATTTTCATCTAAGGAGAAGTTGGTGCCCCTATGACCATGTTCAAGGGTCAACTGTATTGTTAATTTTTTAAATGTACAAACGCTTTCTAACTTGTGAAAATATTGAAGAGAAAGTGTCTGCTTCACACATGCCATCTTCAAATCCCCATGCCTGTTTATAGAACAAATAGGAAAGACCTAGACTGGCATTTCCAGTTGTTCCTACATACTGCTTCCCCTTAATATTAGGAATACAGTCTGGCATGGTAGCAAAGTTTTATCATAGAAGCTACAGCTTACCAAATTTCAATACAAGTAGAAGACAAGCCAGTCAAACACTGTATCAGTGGCCTATTAAAGATGAATAATAATTCTTCTTATGTGCCATACGTATTTTCACAGAACTCTACCTGAGTAAGGAGGATCTGAAAAAGCTTCATGATTTTGAAGAACAGTGTGTGGAAAAATACTTCCATGAAAAGATGGAACATCTGAATTGTAGTTGTGAGGAAAGAATCCGAGTGACATCAGAAAGGTATAAGACAAACTACACATTTTCCATCCCTAAACTGCTACCCAAACATGATTCTACTAGGATGTCTAATAAAGTGCAAATATGTACTTTCAAAACCTAGAGGTTTGGGTCCTCTGAAGTGTCCTCTAGCAGCACATAATGTCCAGGTAACTAATGCATGTTTATTGAACATCTACTCTGTTCTAGTCACTCCTCTAGTCATTGGAGGTAAATGGTGAATGTGAGATAAGAGTTCTTGACTTCATAGGACTTACATTCTAGTCATACATGTAGAGGAATGAAGAGGTTGGGGGACAAAAAAATAAAGGAAATACATAATTTAATGTCAAGTAGTAAAAGCAATGAAGAATAATAATGTGGCATAAGGGAGTGGAAAACAAAGGTGGCAAGGGGTCTGGCAGAGATGCAGGTGGCTTGCATGGTTTTTGGTAGTCTGGTGCAGGAAGTCGATCTGGGTCATTGAGGAGGAGAGACCTGAGGGAGGTGGGCCAGGCAGAGACATCTGATGGCATGGCCACCTGGCAGAAGGAGCAGCAAACAGGCGCTTGAAGCAGCGAGGTGTGGCCAGGAGCTGCAGGCAGGCCTGGAGGAGGACCAGTGTACCATGCTGGTTGCATTGAGTGGCGTGAAGGTCTCTGGGCACCTGACCAGCAGTTGTGCAGTGGAGCTCATGGCGGAAGTAGGTGAAGGTTGAAGAGAAGTGGAGACAGAACTTTTTTTCTTTTTTTTTTTTTTTTAGTTTTTCATTTTATTTTATTTTTTAAAATTTTATTGTTAAATTTATTGGGGTAACATTGATTGGTAACAATTACCAGTAGATAGTTTCTGGATGTACAAGTCCACATCACATCACCCATGCATCGCATTATGTGCCCATCACCCAGAATCAGCTCCCCTTCCATCATCATATATCCGGTATCCACTCCCACCTCCACCCCCAACTCTCCCTCCTCCCTCCTTCCCTTTCCTCAGGTAACCACCAAGCTATTGGGTGTGTCCACAACGCTGGTGCCCACTCCCACCTCCCCTCACCACTCTCCCTCCCCCCTCCTCCCCTTCCCTCAGGCAATCACACAGCTATTGAGAGTGACCATAGGTGGAGACAGAATTTACAAACATCTTTTGTGAGAAGTTTTACTGTGAAAGGAAAGAAACAAGGGGTGAAAATCTGGGGGCATGGTAAGGTTCTTCTGTTTTATTTCATGAGGAGTTAACAACAAAAATGTGGGTGGTCCTGTAAATGATCCACCAGGATGGAGAAACAGCAGGAGCCAGAGGGAGGAGACAATTTGCTAAAATGAAATCCTGGAGGAGGGGATTAACAGAGCAGGAGGTGAGGAGAGACTATGGCCATGTGCAAGGGGACGCTGCAAGGGCTGAGGACTTAGTTGTCATGGCAAAGTCATCAGCTGACAGTGCCTTTGTATGATTCTGGGGGGGTCATGGCAGGGGTCCATTCACAGGTTTGAGAAGACAGATGTATTAGAGAGAATGAATATATTCAGAAAGTGTAGTTGGGTCAAAGCTATTGTGACTATCTGCTAGTTGTGGATACATAGCATTGGGTTAAAATACGGAGGACAGTATGTGCTGATGTGCATTTTTAAAAACACAGAACTGCTCTCTTAACTGGAAGCAGATTGACAGAAGTTAAATGTGTTTCTTCATTTTTGACTGCACATGGACCTGACTGCAAAATGTAATACCGGTACCTAATTATGTATGTATTTTTCTGATGTCCAAATTGATAACGAATCCTTACATATGGCTTTATTTAAAACTGAATCACATTTAGAACTTTCTAAATCATTCATTATGGGCATGTTATATTTCTGGACTTTCTGTTGATACAACATTTATGTAGCTATGTATTTAGGTAGCTGATTGAATTTCAGATCAAATTTTAATACTGAGAAATGTATTGACTACCAAATAAAGACATGTGAATCCACCAAATTCTGTTTTGCTTAAATAATATCTTTAGGCCAGAGCTCTATGAGCTTCCCTTTCTCTTCTCCACACATTCTGCCTTTTGGTTACCCTATGCTCATCGAGTCCTGTGGGCCAGGATATTCTTAGTTTTGCATGACACATCCCCAGATAGGGGTGTGCAGATCTGGGATGGCATGCTGCCTCTGCCATTCACTAGCTATATGAGTATGTCCTTGGGAAAATTTACTCTGGGCCTTTGTTTTCTTATCTGTAAAATGGACATGAAAGCAGACCTATCTCAGAGTTGTTGTGAGAATTACATGAGATGATACAGATGAACTACATAACAGAATGCTGGTAGATAGTAAGGTTGGAAGTTATCTATTAGTATGTATTAATAAAAACAGGTTCCCCAAATTTTGAGTATAATTTATTTTAAATGCAAATTCCCTTCCAAACCTTAAGAAATAGGGAATAAGTAGATAAAATAGGATCCAGACAGCCTCTTCCACAGCTAAGGTTATGAACAAGGTCAAGCAGAGCCTCTTATTTTATACTATAAACTGAGAAAGGATTTTAGGTGGTCAGTGATATGGACAGATTGGCCTTCTAGTCAGATTCCTTGAGTTCCAGTGTAGATTTGAGGAGGCACAATTGAAACTAGGAAGATCACCCCAGAGTTTGATGCAGCAGATGGATGAGTCTCAAGGATTAGTGGTAGTTGAAGAGAGGGTATCTTGGCCCTTTTGGGCTACTGTAACAAAATATCACAGAATGAGTAACTTATAAGAAGCAGAAAGTTAGTGCTTACAGTTTTGGAGGCTGGAAGTATCAGGTCAGGGTGCTAGCATAATCTGGTGAGGGTCCTCTGTTGGGTCACAGACTTCTTGTGTCTTTACCTGGTGGAAGGGGCTAGGAAACTTGGTGGGATCACTTATAAGAGCACAGTCTCATTCACAAGTGGTCCACCGTCAGTCATGACATAATCACCCCAAAGGGTCTATCTCCTAATCCCATCACATTTGGGGATTAGGAATTCAACATAGGAAATTTGGTGGGACACAGTCATTCAGACCATAGCAAAGGGATGATAAAAGCTATATTTAGAAAGGACAATTTATGAGATGGGTTAGGGACTAGATGTGGAGCTAAGGGAAAGGATAGACTCTGGTATGATTCTTAGATCTGTAGAGGGGTAATTAAGTGAAAGGTGGCACCACCTAGATAAAGAATGTACAAAAGGCATGAGGGTGGGTGTGAAGCAATAAGGTTTACATTTTTTTTTTAATTCTGAGATTCTTGTGACACATTTAGCAGAGATGCCTGGGGAACTGTGGATGTGTGATTTGAAGTCCTGGGGCAAAGTTTGAATTGGACCAGGAGATTTTGGAGTCATCTGCTTATTGTAAAAAAAGTAAAACTATGAGAGGAAATGAATATGCCCAGAAAGCAAATACAGAGAAGAAAACTCAGTGGGCTGAATCTATGACCCTGAGAGGTACCCACATCTATATAATGGATGAGGAAGAAGAACTCATGAAAAAGGCTGAAATGAATTGATTAGAGTAGTATGTGTAAGAAAAACTAGAAGATAGTATTATGAGTCAAGAGAACACAGAGTAAAAACTTGAGAACCAGACATTTACAAACAAGTAATTCGATAATAGCAATGATAATTCTAGCACCATTAATCATCATAGACCATCATATTTCTCTTGAATAGTTTTTTGGAGATCTGAATAGATAAAGATTAGAAGGCAGATGGGTATGTAACTTCTGAAAAGTATTCTAGGTACTTTCAAGGACTCTAGAATTTGATTATGAAGCTCTAATTTAACTTTAAAACATAATTAATGTTCTCTCTTTTTTTTTTTAAAGATTTATTTTATTGAATTTTGACAGAGAGAAACAGAGACAGAGAGAGACAGAGAGAAGGGGGAGGGCCCAGAGCAGTCTCCATAGTTGACAGCATTAGTTTTCCATATAGTTTCACTCCACAGGTGGGCACAGGGCTGCGCAGGGCAGGAACCGGGCCAGGAGCCGGGCCAGGAGCCTCCCACATAGGTCCCGGCAAGAACTGAGCTGGGGGCACTCCCCAGCTCAGCACGTGGGTCCACATGGGCCGGGGCCGGGATTCGATCCTGGGTCCCCAGGGCTTCAAAGCGAGTGCCCAACCCGCTGAGCCATCCCAGCCTTCCCCAATGTTCTCTCTTAATAGAACTATTTTACCAGCTCTTTTTTTTTTACATGATTATTCTTGTTGAGGTTATTTCTGGGGAGCTCACAAATGAGATATGGGAGGGAGGGAAGAATATTTTTCTGAGGTAACTGAGTAGTCATTTGAAGAAGGAAGGGAAGGAGATTAGGAATATATTTGCACGTTTATCTACCTCTAAAGAAGAGATCATCTATGTTCTCATAAAATTAAGAGAGCTGTGAAAAGTAGAAAAAGAGAACATATTAGAGCTGTTTTATATTTTACTTTCTCTATTTGGAACACTAAGTATATTTTTATCTGGTGGTAAACAAATACTTCCCTCTCTGTTCTGTGGAGTAAGGTGTTAATTAGGTACTTCTCTATATCAAGCATGTTTGGATACATTGTATTTGGGAAATGCTACATTTTTTAGAAGTTCAGGCACTTTGATCTGAAGTGCATTGTAACTCAGGGGAGAATTGTAGTTTGAGCAGGTCCTCTTATTCATCTGTGAAACCTTATTGAGTAACATATGTGCCCAAACACTTCCTACCAGGGGAAACGTTGATATAATTTGTGTAACACTTCATAGGACTCTAGAACCCCCAAAAGAACTTTTTTCTGGATCCCAGTTGAGTTGCTAAGAGGTGCTGGAGCATAGTGGTTAGTACCATTCAATATGGAGTCCTACTGTCTGAGTCTGAAGCCCCAATCTCTCACCAACCATATGGCTGGCCATATTACCTAACCTCTTTTCATGAAAGGATTAATAGTATTGCTTACCTTCTAGGGTTGTCTTGTGGATCAAATAAAATAATAATATAAAATGCCTGGCATGTAGTGAGTATTCAGTGAATATTATAATTGTCATTATGATTATAATTATACTTGTTATAATCTCATTTTAAAATCTCCCAAGGCCCACAATAAAACAGTAACCATCCTGGTCTTCCCTCCACCCACAAACCTTGCACAGGGGAAACTAAAATTATGAAATTTATTTTATGTGCCAGGATGACTAAAAGGCTAGATTAAATAAATGTAGTTGGTGGTCAAGGAATATAATTAAAGTATGTTTTACAGTACGTAATGCTTTAGAAAATAAGTGCCTATAAAAGCAGAGAATGGGATTTGAGGGTGACCAGGTTATTTGTCTAACAGGTCTTTATTGTAGCATGTTACCTGTTGCTGTGCATAGTTGCTGCTTTCTATTGTATCCATTTGATGTGACAGCTGCTAATGGAGCTTAATGAGTCTCCATTACTGCTGTTGAGACTGTACTGTTTTTGAATTAGATGAAACAGTGCACTAGATGGAGAGGCTGTAATTAAGCATATTTGGAAGGAAATATACTTTAATTTTGTGTTCTTTCCCTCGCCAGCCTTGCCAATTCTAGTTTTGCAGGTTCCAGAAGGTCATGAAGCATTTATTAAGCTTCTATTGAGTTATAGAAGTTGGATTCTATAGCAGACATAAGGAAGAGAGCGTTTCAACCACATAAACTATAATGAAAATGGAAAATACCACCCTCTTTAGTATTTAACCCCTATGTGCAAAACTCCCTGAAAAAAGAAATGGAAGATTTTTCAGTCCATGGGACTCCAGGGGATCTCAAGAGAGGGGCTGTCTAACACTATTTCGCGAAGTGCTTGCTACAGCTGTGAGCTAAACTCTTCGTGGTAAAACCACTGCTTCTCCCTGCCCTCCACCCCGAAATAAGACTGGAGGTCATTTTAAATTTCTGCATATAGTCATATTAGCCACTCAGCTGTTGGTTAGATTTCCTCCCTTGCTATTTTTTACTTCATTCCTTTTTATCTAAGATTTTCATTATTGAGAAATCGGAAAGTATACACCTTCTTTCAAATAAAATAATAAAATAAGGGAAGAAAAGAAAGAAACAACATCACAAACCAGAGCTCACTATGCAATGATTATTAACAATATAAGAATGATTTTTTTTTTTTTTAAGATTTTGGGTTTTTAAAAAAAATATATTTTTATTTATTTATTTTTGACAGAGAGAGAAAGAGAGAGATACAGAGACAGAGAGAGAACTGAACTGGGGGAGCTCCCAGTTCAGCACATGGTTCCGCACGGGCCGGGGCCGGGATTCAGTCCTTGGTCCCCAGTGCTGCAATGTGAGCGCTTAACCCACTGAGCCATCCCGGCTTCCCCAAGAATGATTTTTAATGACTTCACAATATTCTATTTCATAATGTAAAAAATATCTGTATGCTTTATCATAACAGTGTCCAAACTTTTGGCTTCCGTGGGCCACATTGGAAGAAGATGAATTGACTTGGGCCACACATAAAATATACTAACATTAATGATAGCTAATGAGCAAAAAAATAAAGGTTCCAAAAAAAATCTTGTAATGTTTTAAGAATTTGTGTTGGCCACATTCAAAATTGTCCTGGGCTGCAGATTGGACATGCTTGCTTAGCATAATGAAATTATAGCCTCTTTATATATGTTGCCTAGTTGAAAGTCCCAATGCTGTATCTTATCTGTTTACCTATGAGGTTGATTATTTTACCATCTTTCCTCAACTTTTGTATTTTATGTTGTGTAAATTGTATGTTTATGTCCTTTGGAGTCTTTTTAATTTATTTTCTGTGACACATGTCACAGAAGCTTTTGATTTATTAAGGTATACAAATACCTCATTAGGATAATTTTCAACTTATTCTTTGGTTCAAAATGTTGTGTTATATTTTTATGTGTATGAGTTTATTTTTATGTAACCAAGTCTGAAATATTTTGTAATTTGTTGCATTCATTGTTAAGCTTAGATAATTGTGTTTATTTCCCATGGTTGTCATAATAATGTACCACAAACTGAACATCTTAAAAAACTAAAAATTTAAGTCTCATAGTTCTGGAGGTTAGAAATCCAAAATCAGCGTGTTGTTAGGAACGACATTTTTCTGATGGCTCGAGAGGGGAGTCCTTCCTTGCCTATTGAGACTGGTGTTCGTTGGCCACCTTTGGTTCCTTGACTTGTATCACTGTAATCATAGGGTGGTCTTCTCCTTATGTATCTGTACATCATCTTCCCTCTGTGTTCGGTTGTCCCCCTTTTATAAGGACACCAGTCATATTGACTTAGAGCCCACTCTAATGACCTTTTTTTTTTACTTGATTACCTTTGTAAAGACCATATTTCCAAATAACAGCACATTCTGGTAGTACTGGAGTTAGGACTTCAACATCTCTCTCTCTCTCTCTTTTAAAAAAATTATTATATTGCTTTTGAGAGAAAGTGTGTGTGTGTGTGTGTGTGTGTGAGAGAGAGAGAGAGAGAGAGAGAGAGAGAGAGAATGAGAGAAGTGGGGGCCCAGAGCAGTCTCCATAGTTCTATATTATTAATTTTGATATAGTTTCGTTCCTCACAGACAAATGTGGGGCTACGTGGGGCAGGAACTGAACTGGGGGCCTCCTCAGGAGGTGAGAACCTTCACAACCACAGTTCAGCAGGAGGGTTTGCACGGGCCAGGGTCAGGATTTGATCCCTGGACCTTACAGTTGCAGGGCAAGCACACAACCTGTTGCGCTATCCTGGCATCCCCAACATATTTCTTTTGAGGGGCACAAAACAAACCCATTCCCAAAGATCAGTATCAACCAACATTTTCTTTTTTCTCTCACTCTAAATGAAAACAATTGTTACATGTTATTTGATTCTACTTGCAATTTACTTTTGTAATCACAGAGCTGAAGATGTCTGGTATTGCTTTTATGTGAATCAGTGGCAGGATCACATAATGTTGAGTTAAACTATTCAAAATAATTTTAAAAATTTTCCTCAGGCTTCCTCTGAATGTAGGTCTCTTAAAGTGGGTTTTGTTTGGAAACGTGTGAAGCCTGTTTTAACTATAGACTTGAAAAGAAATTTAAGACCTATAAATTTGTTCTTAATTACATATTTGGTTATTGCTTCTGTCCTGTCAGTTTGGTTTCAACCTGTGGACCTTCTTTCCAACCAAATTAACACAATGCTTGCAAGTAGGTGATATTTAAATGTTTGTCAGTTAAATTAATGAATATATTAAGGAAAACAAATGAGCTGGTTGGTGAGAGGATTGAGGGAATAACTAGCAGGAAGCTGGGAATGTGGTTCTGAAATATTAGAGAGAAATAATGGCTAGCAATGTAGATTTCTAGTTTCTCTACATTGTGGTGACAGTGGGAATTATAGAAATGGGTGAGGGAATGAGAGTATCTGGTAGAGAGAGAAGATGGCAGAGGACATAAATAACTTCAGGAAGCAGCATAAGTGAGGATCCATCTAAGGATGGAAGAAGGACAGGAAGATAGTAAGGTAATTCCCATTGGAATGCTTAATGTGCTTATTGGTTTCTCCCTCCCTTTGCCATTAGGGTTACAGAGATGTACTTCCAACTGAAAGAAATGAATGAAAAGGTATCTTTTATAAAGGATGCCTTACTGTCTCTGGACAGCCAGGTGGGACACCTGCAGGACCTCTCTGCCCTGACAGTGGACACCTTGAAAGTCCTTTCTGCTGTTGACACCTTACAAGAGGACGAGGCTCTCTTGGCCAACAGAAAGCACTCTATCAGCAGAAAACGTCCCCACAGCTGGAGCAATGTCATCTGTGCAGAGGTTCTAGGCAGCATGGAGATCTCCGGGGAGAAGAGATACCAGTATTTTAGCATGCCACCTTCTTTGCTGCAAAGCCTGGCTGGAGGCTGGAATCCACCAAGAGCACAGAGGGGGCCCCTTCTTGAGATTACAGACAGTCAGAGAGAGACTTCAAACTTAAGAAATGACTGGAGAGAGCAAGAAACTGAAGAGAGTATAGTTGTTTCTAGGGGATCCCTTGACAAGCATGCATACTCGAAGTATGGCAAATTTCTTCTGGTCCCTTCTCATCTAAAGCAAGGTCCTTTTTCTGCAGAAATGGACTTGCCTCTGTGTAGACCATCTGTGGAAATAAGTACAGGTGTACTGGCAACTGAACAGGTCATCCAGAGTAAGGTCCCCCCTGTTCATCTGACTTGGCAGACCCCAGTTGTCTCAGATCAGGGCTCAGTGGCTGAACCTGAGGAACAGTATGAGCCAATCACTCAAATGCCAGCCCAACATGATAGGGGAGAGCCAGTCCTACCCACTGTGATTTGCACACCTGAGCCCTTGAAAGCGACCTCCCTCCCTTCCCAAGCTGAGAACATGCAAACGGGAGGTGGGTATGTGAACTGGGCATTTTCAGAAGGTGATGAAACTGGTGTGTTTAGCATCAAGAGAAAATGGCAAAGCTGTGTGCCCTTCACTTGTAACAGTGATTCCAATCAGAGTGGACAAGGCAAGAGGCAGACCCTGGACAGATCCCTATCTGATAACTCAACGAAGTTGGCCCGGAGTAGTGATTGCTCAGAGGTGGTGAGACCAGGGCTCCAGCCAAATATTTCCTTTTGGACCAATCCTCTTCGCAGAGACAGGCCCTTCACTCGGAGTCATAGCTTGAAATTCCACAAGGAGGAGAAATTGAAGATCTGTAACATTAAAAGTAAGAAGTACATATTAAAAAAACAAAAACAAAAGTTTCCAATAAACAAACTTCAGTATTAAATTCTTTGCATTGTTACTATTTGAAAACAAGTATGATTTTGACTGCATTCTCATTTTCCCCAGTCTCTCAGCCCTTTTGTAAAACAAAATAGTTCCCTGTACCATCTTAAACTTTCTCATGTAAACCATTTCCCTTACAGATCTTTCGAAGTGCTCGGAGATAGGGCAGTCAGCATGGAGCAAAGCAAAAATGTTAACCAAGGATAGGAGATTGTCACGGAAAAAGAAGAAAACACAAGGACTGCCGGTGCCGGTAAGTATCTTTTATGTTTTTGGCAATTGAGATAGTAGCCAATTCTAGTTCATTTTCTCTTTATTCTAAAGTGCCACATACACAAAATAATGTTGTAGTGGAAGGAGTGGAGATATAAATTTAAGAGTCGTCGAAGTGGATAGGCCACAATTCATTGATCAGCTTCCATGCTATTTCAAACAAAGCTGTTGTGCATATTTATAGTCTCTCTGTGGATATGTTTTAATTTCTCTCTGGTAAATACTTACCGGTAAGTGTGGAATGTTGGAGCCATATAATGAGCAGTTGGTTAATTTTAGAAGACACTTCCAAATTGCTTTCCAAAGTGGTTGTATTATTTTATATTCCCACCAGTTTATGAGTAATAGTTTATGAGTGTTCCAGCAATCTATGTTTTTACCATCATTAATGTGTTCAGTCCTTTTAATGAAAGCTGTATCAGTGGGTGTGGTATTGCTATTGCAAGGTGGTTTCCTTTGCATTCTGTAGTGACTAGGGCTGCTAGACATCTTTTCGCGGGCTTATTTGCCATCCATATATCTTTTTAGTGACATGTCTGTTCCACTTTTTTTTATGTTAATTTTGAAAATTGGGTTGTTTGTCTTATTATTAAGTTGTAAGAGTATATGTGTGTGTATATATATATACCTAAGCCCATTGTTAGATATATGCTTTGAAAGTATTTTCTCCCAGTTGGTGGCTTGCCTTTTGCTTTTCATAAATATCCTTTAGGGGAAGCCAGGATGGTTCAGTGGGTTAAGCGCTCACTTTGCATCCACGGGGACCGATGATTGAATCCCGGCCCCGGCCCGTGCGAACCCATATGCTGAACTGGGGAGTGCCCCCAGTTCGGTTCTCACCTGGATTAGACCCCGGCCCAGTTCCTGCCCTGTGCAGCCCTGCGCCCACCTGTGGAATGAGACTATGTGGAAAAACTGATGATGTACAACTATGGAGACTGTTCTGGTACCTCCCTTTCTCTGTCTCTGTCTCTATATCTCTCTCTCTCTGTCAAAAACAATAAAAATGAATCTTAAAAAAAAAATGTCCTTTAAAGCCTATACATTTTTATTTTGAATCAAGCTGAATGTTGTATTCTTTTATTGTCTATGCTCTTTATATCATTAAAAAAAAAAAATTTCCAAAGTAAGATCACTGAGTTTCTGTTTTATTTTCTTCTAGAAGTTTTATAGTTTTTGCACTTATATTTAGGTCTTACACCCATTTTGAGTTAATGTTTATATATGGTGATAGGTAGCAATTGAGGTTCTGCTCTTTATCTTTCCTTTCTTCCTTTCTGTCTTTCTTGAACATAGACATCAAATTTTTCTGCCCCCAACCTTTTCTTTTTTTGGTAAAAAGATGATAATTTTCCAATTCACTTACAATAGGAAATTAATTTTTGGAAACTAATTGACCAAAAATTAATTGACCATCATGTATATCTATTTCTGAGCTTTATTCTGTTCCATTTATTTATGTCTATCTTTATGCTAGTGTCATACTATTTTGATATCAGGTATTGTAGGTCTATCAGTTTTTTTTCTTCTTTTTCAAAGTTGTTTTGGTTGCTCTAGTTTCTTTACATTTTCACATAAATTCAGCATTAGCTTGTCAATTTTTACAGAGAAGTCATCTGGGGTGAGTGAAATTGCTGTGAATCAATTTGAAAGAATTGTCATCTTAACAATAATGATTATCTGATCTATGAGCATGACACATCTCTCTGTGTAAAGATTTATTTATTTATTGTTTATTGCTTGAGAGAAGATGAGAGAGAAAGAGAGAGAGAGAGAAAGAAATAGCAGGGCACAGAGCAGTTTTCATAGTTGTACATCATTAGTTGTGACATAGTTTAATTCCACACAGATGAATGTGGGGATGTGCTTGGCAGGAACTGTCCCTGCGGTTACCAGATGCGCTGCAGTTCAGCATATGGGTTTGCATGAGCGGGGGCCAGGATTTGATCCCAGGACCTCGTGGTTGCAAGGCAACTGCTTAGCCTGCTGAGTTATCCTGGCATCCTCTCTCTCTGTGTATTTAGATCTTCTTTAATTTCTCTCAGCAATGTTTTGTAGTTTTCAGTATTATTTAAAAAAGCTATTTCTAAATATTTAATATTTTTTACTATATTATAAATGCAATACCGTAATTAAAATTTCTGATCATTTGGTCATATATAGAAATAGGATTTTTATATCCTACAACCTTGCCAAACTTATTTATTTTGAATATTTTTTGTTGCTTCTTTAGAATTTTCTATATAAAAGATTATGTTTTCTACAAATGAAGATAGTTTTACTTTTTCTTTTTAAATCTAGATGTTTTATTTCTTTCTAGTACAATATTGGGTTGAAGTAGTGAAACAGTTATTCTTTCCTTGTTTCTGCTCTTAGAGAAAAAGTATTTATGTAGACTTTTACCAGTGTGTATGATGTTAGCTATAGGTATTTATGTAGATGCCCTGTGCCATGTTGAAGAACTGCCCTTCTGTTTCTAGTTTTCTGAGAATTTTTATCATTAATGGATGTTGGCATTTGCCAAATGCAGTTTATACATCTACTTACATGATCAGATGATTTTTTCCATTTCTATTATTTTCATAAGGTGAATTATATTAATTAATTTTGCAATGTTAGAATTAGTGTTTAGAATATTAAATCATCTTTTCTGGGGCGAACCCCACTTGGTCACAATGTGTTATCTTTTTTGTGTACTCTATTCATTTTGCTAAATTCTTGTTAAGATTTTTTTGTATCTATATTTTGTAGAACTATTCATCTTTAGATCTCTTTTCTTATAATCTGTCTGGTTTTGGTATCAGGGTGATGCTAGACTTATTGACTGAGTTGGGATTATTTCCTCTTCCGTTTTCTGGGTGAGTTTATATAGAATTGATATTAGTTCAACTAATTATTTGGTAGGATTAACCAATGAAACCATCTTTGTGGGAAAGTTTTTAACTACACATTCAATTTCTGTGATATTCCTCCTAGTTTGTTAAGATAGAAGCTTTGGTCTTTGATTTGAGACTTCCTTTTTCTCATTTATTTTTACTTTTCAATTACATTTGACATGCAATACTATATTAGTTTCAGGCATACAGCATAGTGAGGAGACATTTATATAATTTACAAAATCCTTATTCTGATACATCTGGTTCCCATCTGATACCATATATAGCTACTACAATGTTATTGATTGTATGCCCTATATGGCACTTTACATTCCTGTGACTATTTTGTGACTATGAAGTTGTACCTCTTGATTTCTTCCCCTTTTTCACCCACCATCCTACCCTTCTCCCATCACCCAACAAATCTAGTATCCATCTGGTGCCACCTATAGTTATAATAACATTATTGACTATATTCTCGTGTTATATCCACATCACCATAACTATTGCTTTGTAACCAACAAACTGAACTTCCAAATCCCTTCTTTTTGTTTCATCCCCCTCTCCTCCCCCTCCTCCCATCTGGCAACAAATCAAATGTTTTCTATATCTAAATGTGTTTCTGTTCCACTTGTTTACTTTCTTCTTTGGATTTCACCTATAAGAAAAGTCACCTTGCATCTGTCTTCCTCTGTTTTACACACCACTCAGGGTGATACTCTTCATGTCCTTTGACTTGAGCTTCTAATACATTTAAATTGAAGGTAGGGGAAGCCGGGATGGCTCAGTGGGTTAAGCACTCACTTTGCAGCACCGGGGACCGGGGATCGAATCCCGGCCCCGGCTCATGCGGAACCATATGCTGAGCTGGGAGCTCCCCTAGTTCAGTTCTCTCTCTGTCTTTCTCTGTCTCTGTCTCTGTCTCTGTCTCTCTCTCTCTCTCTGTCAAAAATAAAAGTAAATAAATAAAAATATATTAAAAAAAAAGACAAGTGTTTAAAAAAAAAAGAATCTCATTAAAAAAAAATTGAAGGTAATTGTTGATATGTAGCTATTGCCATTTTATTATTCACAATTTTGTTTTTTTCAAACCCCATCTTAGAGTAGTCCCTCTGACATTCCTTGCTAATACTGCTTTGGTGGTGATGAACCCATTTACCGGTAGCTTTTTTTTTGGCCTGGAAAGGTCTTTATTTGTCCTTCAATTTTGAATGATAGCCTTGATGGGTAGAATAACCTTGGTTATAGGTCCTCGCTTTTCATCAGGTTGAATATTTTCTGCCATACCCTTCTGGCCTGCAAAGTTTCTGTTGGGAAATCAGCTGACAATCTTACGGGAGCTACCTTTTAAGTTACTAGTTACTTTTCTTTTGATGCTTTTAGTATTCTCTCTTTGTCCTTAACCATAGCACTTTGATTTTTTTTTTAATTTTATTTTTTTATATCTTTTTATATTTATAGAGAGTAATTATTTTATCTTCAGTGCATATTTATTTCTATTTTACTTTTGACAGATAGAGAGAGAGACAGAGACAGAGACAGCTAGAGAACCGAACTGTGGGAACTCCCCAGTTCAGCATGTGGGTCCTGCCTGGGCCGGAGCCGGGATTCGATCCTTGGTCCTCGTGGCCTC